>JARKIC010000418.1:0-278990 GCA_029378375.1 Mycena olivaceomarginata | reverse complement strand
CTTGGTATTCCAAGTTGCCTGTATGTACCAGCCAAATTTGCTATAATATGCAGCGTGTCTGGATGGTCAGCACCAAGAAGTGTCTTCTGTTTCTCCAGGACAATAGTTTCAAGATGTTCTGCATCTCTGAATCTACCCTAGTCATAGTATATCCGAGCATATCCTGCCTGGAACACTGGCTTCACAGTAGCTGGGTTTTGGAGGAGAGAGAGTCCACATGTGGCATTAACCCAATTCTAAACTGAAACCTATCATCTGTCAACCTGATTGACATTCCTAAAATGTCTTTCATGCACTCTCGAGCTTTAGACTCATCCTTCAGAGTAGTCTGACACCATGACTGGATTTGTGGATGCATAGAAAGTGTGTTTCCATCATATTCTTCAATGAGAGAATATGCTTGAATTTCAGCAATGATGTTCCTGAATAACAGTGGGTCCCAGGTGCCTGAAGTTGACAAGAAATTCTGAAGGAAGGTCCTAGCTTTCTGCACAGTTTGAGCATCCTCCTCATTCTCAGTTGTCCATGCTGCAGCTTGCTTGAAAATGTCTTCAGTAATGTTTTGATGATGCAGCAATGAGCACATTTGCAGAAACTCTGCTGCTAGCGGGCTCAGCTTCTCAAAGCTGTTTTCCCAGGTTGTAACAAGGGCCAGGGCAGCTTCAGATTGTTTGATTTCATCAGGAGCAGCTTGTACAGGAGCTGAACACAATTTAATTAAATGTGGTGACCAAGAGCTGCAAACTTACTGAAGCCAGGAGTGGGAACCTTTCCAATCTTTTCTGAAAGGCTCTTCACAGCATCTGCAAGTTGATTTACAACCAGCTGAGACTGTATGTATTGCCTTGTATTTGCTGCCACATCACTGAGGTTCTCCCATTGATTTAGCTGGATATTCTGCATTCCCTGTTCAACATTGAAGCGAAAGTAGAGGTTTGCAATCCCATCAAAATGGTGTGCAAAGGATTGATGTTCCTTTTCACAGTCTGTAGCTATCTTCTGCATAGCCTTTATGACATCCAGTGGGATAACCTGATTCAACACAGATGATTTGGGAATGTTGATGGTGTGAGGCTGCCCAGTGCCGAGGCTAATGATACATGTGATCTGCTTGTCAGGAAACAGAACTTTGGCCTCCAATAACAGAGCAGCTATAGGATTGTTGTGGCCCATGCCTCCATCCAGAAATGCTTCCTCCATGCCTGGATGTCCAATTTGAATCTGCTTGAAGAATGTTGGGGCAGCACTAGTAGCTCGCCCTGCCTGCCAGATGGTACAGTCCATGGCCTGATGTTCACAGGTGTTGTATGTGCGAAGTAGGACAGGGAGAGACATGTTTGCAGCAGTTGCTGTACATACAAACCTAGTTTCTTTTAGTTCTGTCCAACCAAGTATTTCAAAACTCACGTTCTGCATGCATTCTCACGAGTGTCTTCCAACCCTTCCTCAGGGTCCTGTGAGGCAGATCTGGCTTTCACAATTTCCTTGATTGCCCTCTCTAACTTTGAAGCCTTGAATCTTCCATCACTCCCAGGGGGGTTTACATCTAAGAAGACTTCCTTGGCCAGCTGTCCATAGGCCTTCACAGCATCCTCAACACTCATTCTGAGGCGGCCTAGCATCAAGGCAATCAATCTAATAAAATCTGAGGATCACACATATTTTATTAGCAGAGCACGCACCCGCCTGTACCAGTTCCCCCAATCAGATCAAAATAATCGCAAGGGTGGGGAACAGCAGGAAGATTTTCTTCAACCTTGAGTTCGTTCATGAGATGCTCAAGGATGATGAGCATTGATAGTCCACGGATACCCCCGCCATCTGTACGGTACATTGGGTTAGGATCATTGCACTGTAACTACACATCACTTACCGAGTGCGAGTAAGCGTAGCCCTGGAGTCTCAGGATTGTCCATGGCAAGCAAGAATACAAGAATACGACTGATATGGTGTGCGTTGTGGTGGTGGGAGGAGTCAAGGCAGTGCGGCAGGCAGTGCGGACCGGAGTGGGAATCATTGATGGATCGGACTTGTACAGCCTCCACATCTTTGCATTTTTCGACTTATCTGGTACTTATCGTTGGACAGGGCGCGCTCAATGAAATAGTAGGAATCACACGCGACGACTGTCAATGGGAGTGCAATTGGTTCACGTGCAACAATACAACGGTGGGATAAGAATTCTGCACCGGTATCTGGTGCTGTCCGGCCCTAGAAGCGAGCACCATTCGTAGTCAGGAAAATCATCAAGGCAGACGGAAAGGACAACCTACACAAGTGCTTCCCCCTCCCGCAATGCAATCTAATCCGCGAGCCAATCGTCACCGTTGCCTGTATCGTTGGGTGTTTTCTTGACGAGACATTCAGGCCCTCTAAGCGCTGTGGTATCGAGCTGCGAGGAGGGGAGTGTAGTGAGAGAGAGAAAATGAGGGCGAAGAGTAATGCAGTGCGATAATAAAACGTAGGATTACGTTCCCGTGCCGGTAGGCTTGTCACTGGCCCTACACAGAAGCGCACCATCGTTAGGCAGATGAAGAACATTCCAGACAAAAAAAAAAACCCTTCTCATATCAGCCCACAGAACGTGTGCAATAGTGAAACGTGGTATTAAATTTCCGAGCCGGTACACTAACTCGGCAAAATGATTGACCGATTGTTCTTCTGATCATATCTGGCAACATTTTTGGGTCAAACAAAGTATAGGATTGAAGAGAAGGACCTGCCCGACCCGTCTGTACTATTTATGAGATCAAAATATATTGATGAGCCATCATTCTGGGCGAAATACCGAAAAAGTGAAAACCTGAAATTTCAAACTCAAGCTACACCGCCAACTGGGCTGCATCCATCAATGATGTGGCGCGGCCATTGTTTGGTCACCTTATCCCCTGTATCTTTTTGTAAAATTCAAAGTGCAGGATGGTAGAGGACATCATTAACTACAGCCTGGTTGATTTGGATTACCCCCCACAAGATCCTAGCTTGAGTTTGAAATTTCAGGTTTTCACTTTTTTCGGTATTTCGCCCAGGATGACGGCTCATCAATATATTTTGATCTCATAAATAGTACAGACGGGTCGGGCAGGTCCTTCTCTTCAATCCTATACTTTGTTTGACCCAAAAATGTTGTCTCAATGTGGAGATATGATCAGAAGAACGATCGGTCAATCATTTTGCCGAGTTAGTGTTGACACTGTCCTGCCCTGCACAGAAGCGCGCCATCGTTAGGCAGATGAAGAACATTCCAGACAAAAAAAGCCACCTTCTCATATCAGCACCCACGGAACGCAATCCTCCGCTGCCTTTCCCTCCAGCGTTTGCCTGACGAAAAATTCCGGCGGCGCCGGGATATGTGCGTCGACGGCACCACGGCCGAGAGCACAACGAGGCTACCGGTGTGTTCGCGCTCGGAGGCGCCGCTGAAGATGCCCGACCGACCTGCGCCTAGAGAGCCGAATTAACGAGACGCAATGAGACAGGAATTCGAAAGGGAGTGGCCGCATCTCTCCGGCAAAGAAAGCAATGCGCCGGCGATATAGGATGGATGTGCGTGGGCGCAGCAGACTCTATCAGGCTGTACCGCCACACCACGCGCCCTCGGCAAGAGCCAGAATGCATGTCGGCTCTCCAGGTCCGCTACGCGCTGCTCCTGGGCCCTCCATTCAAAGGAGGGAAAGCATCCCGTGCGCAGCTGCTGCCCCATCTCCGTCCCCGACTGAAGACGAGGTGATACCCCCCGCGCCAACCGCCAATTTCGAAAGATCGCTCACACATTCAATGTCTATTCTTCTCTACCCTCTGTGCTGCGCGCCCACACCCGCGCCCGCCTCTCCGTCGTCCCCCAACTTGGACGCCGAATCGGTTCCTTCCTAGACGCAAGATGAAAGGAAATTCCTCAGTACAGTGCCGCGAGGAATTGGAAGGGAACGTACATACCACATACTCTCCATATCCTCCCGCGAGAATTTCGCTCTTGCACTGGCTCTGTGTCCCCCACCGCTTCTTCCTCCGCAGACATGCGAGAGATTTGACGGGTATGTGCGAAGGAGCCGCAGTCAGCGCTGTACGATCGCGCTCGTGTCCTCTCCACAACCTCCTCCATCTCACTACCCGCTGAGTAGACGAACCGCACCGCGAGGTTGCTGCGGGTGGGCCGCAGGCGTGCAAATCCCATCCGTCTTCTTCCTCTCCTCCTTCTCATCGTCCGCTGGATCCGCCTCAGCCGCCCACTTGAGCCCCGGAGCAGATTGGCAGGACAGCGCAGGATGGCGAGGTCTGTGGGCGGGCGTTGATCAGCATTATACACATTAAATCTAGAAAATCGAGGCAGGCCTACCAGGAATGACCGCGCGCTCTTCGCACCAACCAGCGCGACCCCATCTGCTGCATCCAGGACGCAGCAGCGCTCACGGGGAGTACAACTCGGAGTGCGCGTACACGCGGCGCCCAGGCCCTCGCTGCCCTGTGGTCTTGAGGAAACCACGACTGCAAGCTTGGAGAGGGGGGCGAAGGCCGCGATGGTACGAGAATCCGAGCCGCGAGGCGAAGCAAGTAAGAGCGAAGGGATAAGATGAGATGGGTAAACTTGAAGTGGGAAAGGCCCGAGTAACGTGTTTAGTTTGGGTGGTCGGCGCTCAGCGACGGAGCTGAAAGACAAGAAAATAAGAGTGAAGATCCTGTACGTGTGCGTCATTAAACATTGATTCACACCCCGGGAAAAGGAAGAGAAGGGACAGAGCGGAGGAAGCGACGTGCCGGCGGCGCGTGCAGGAATCGGAGCAGGAGTAGGAGCAAAAACAAACAAAGCAGGTGGAGCGAGGGCGAACGAGGCACACATCATTAACCACCCTTCACCCCGCCACCACGACCTCCAATGCCGCGAATTGTCATCTCGCTCTTTCTCCCGTGGCACCGCGACATGCTCATGCGCAGCCGAAGATTCGGATGAAGTAGGATGGGAGAGAGCAGCAAGAGCGCGCAGAGACACAGCTAGCGCACGGGCGGGCGAGATTTACTTGCACGGGGCGGGGCGCGAGCATTTTCGAACGCGACGTCTCGCACCCTTCGCGGCGCTGCATGCACACCGCCGGGGCCGAGGGGAGGATGCAGATAGATGGAGGGGAAACGTGCAATCGGCGGTGTGCGAAGTTCTTCATTCGTTGCTATAAGCGCGCTGTACTGGAGTAGCGTCCTAGCGATATCGAGGGTTAGTAAGACTTGAAGTGGATGGGACGACGCGCGAGTGTGCTGTGTCGATGTAGAGCGGCGGGACGGTAGATCGGTGAGCATACATCGGCACGAAGGCCTCGCGCGGTTTTTTTCCAGTCACAAAACCCAAGCTTCGATATGACGCGAGAGCAGGCGAGGACAGAGCCTGTTTGGAAGAGTCCCAGTGCAAGCCGCGGTTGTCACTTCTGAACAAAGGCTATCTTCGATTCCGAGCTCGAGGTGGAATTTGGTGGCAAGTCAGCTGAGTGTACGCGGGCATGCTTGCAGACAAGTACACCGACTCCGACTCCGACCACTGAGACGAAATGAGGCGGATCAAGAATTGATGGTCGCATCGGTTGCGAATGATCGCCGCTTCGGTTGTTCTCGCCGATCCAATTTGCTACACGATTTTCCTGCGCTAAATTCGGTGTTTTTCTAGCTCATATCAACGGTAAATATAAGCAGGCCACTCGGACGCGACGCTGACACCATTACTTTGCTACTACTGCCCTGGCTTTCAAGTTCATCTCACCATGCACTTCCGATCCCTTATCGTCTGAAAGCAGATCAGAGGAATGGGGTGGAGCATAGTCTCTCGTAGACAGACACTCTATACGAACCAAGCTCGTACCTCGCTGTATAGAGTCTGTTGCTTACCGCGGGGTCCGGATCGTGGTGCTGCCTTATTATATAATCGATACGTGGCGCGGGTTCGATTCCTGGCCTCTACAACCTGTTTTCTTTCAGTAAACAGCACGGTTTTGAGGCAGGAACCACTGAAAGTCTCTTTCTGATAGAACTTTTACCTACCTTTAATTTTCTCAGCATAATCCTTCAAGTTTCCGTTGGTTTGTGCTTCAGTTTGGATTTTACTTCGGCACTCACATGATCGGCGCAGGCAATGGCCGATGTTCAACAGAACAGTTTCTACGCTGTTTTTAAATTTTCTGAGGAGACAAAGAGTCAGAGAGGTAGCAATAAATGTCATTTGCTGCAAAACTTCATAGAATTTGAAAGCCTCTGTGCTGGAGGAAGAGAATCAGAGAAAGCTGACATAAGATTACATAATAAGAGCGCACTCCAATCAGACCCCCGCGGTAAACACAAGACTAGGTGGAGCAGTGCTTCGTGTGTATCTCATCGTGACGAATCTGGTTCGATTTAACAGGAAGCTGGTGCTCAGTGGGGGCTTTCTACCTTCTTTTTGCCTGCATTCCGCAATTTTGCCTAGCTTGCGACGGAATCAAATTGAGGCTAGATGGACTCAATCACCTCAGGGTACACCGCCAAAATTACGTAAAGGGCCTTTAAGGGGGGTTATTTTGTAGTACAATAACCCCCCTTTAAGGCCCACATCCGCCAGGTGGACATGTCCGTAAGTATGATGTCATGTCCGCTTTGGGAAACATCTGGCTGGCGGACGGCACCCCTACACCGGCTGCCGTACTGTCTGCTGGCACTTTGCCTTATGTCTCGCCATCATACCCAATACATAGTCCTTTTAGGTTTGATCTGACCCGAAAATCAGGCCATTGTACACTGCGCCAGACACACCAGCTCACCACCCCGCCCACCCTTGATTGCGCCGCCTACTGCTCCTTCCTTGCATCTCCGGCTCCCCTTCATGTCTATGCATTCAGTATGATCTTTGCATCCCTACTAGGGTCGATTTGACTCGAAATTCAGCGCGTAGAACAACATGGCGGACACATCCGCCGTCAATTGTGGGCCTGGTTCTTGATTGAATTTCCACGCTGCGGTGCTCCGGTTGAGTAAATAAACTTCCAATTGATATCTTGCTTACTTCCACATTCGATCTGATTGAATTCCGACTCAGTGAGCACAGTGGCGGACACATCCGCCACTTGAGTGTACCCCCACCCTACACTGTACCTCTCCTTCCCCTCGTGCCCTGAGATCATAGTCAATATTACCAGTCTTTCTAGGTTCTATTTGGCCCAGAACTTAATGCGTAGCACACCGCACCAGGCACGCCTACCCATCACCTGCCCACCCTTGATTGGTCTGCCTACCGCTCCTTCCTTCTGTCTCCGGTTGCCCCTCGTGTCTATGGATCTAATGGGTGTTCTTCATTCCCGCTAACCTCAATTCAGTTCGAAATCCAGCACATGAAACATTGTGTGGACACACCCGCTTATTGAGTGCGAGGCTGATTATTGCTTAAATTTTCGTGCTCTGGTACTTAGCATGGTTAACTTCCAACTGATGCATTGATTACCTCTAGGTGCAATATAATGATTTCTGGTCCGCAGAACATAGTGGCGGATGTGTCCGCCAATCCAATGTAACTCCAATCTTTGCCTCATCTTTGTTGATTGGGCCAGCACTTGGAACAGCTGCCTTCTACCCGATACCTGACCGCCACCCAATCTATCTGGTTTCAACTTGCCGGGTATGGTGGCGGATGTGTCCACCACTTCAGTATACATTCACAAAATTTCTTGTTGGTAGATACAGAATTTGAGTAATATATTTCTGTTCAACGTTTCTGTTTCCATTTGGAAGATTCCTTGAGTTGCTGAACTGACTCTACTGACTTGAGCTTTCTAGAAGTATGTGGCAATGTTTTCGAGTTGTAGGGACACAAAACACATTTATGCCTGCACAATCCAGGCACAGTTTCTTTGGACACTGGTGTGGTAGTGGGGACGGGGAGTTGTTTGTTCGAGTTAGACATCAACACATTAGGTAGACATGGACACTTTGTAGCTACAGACGTTTGTATCGATATCCCATTCGCATCGGACTCATCGAATCCACGCATCACCCGAGCCACCTACCACATAGTGGTGATTGGAGCGGCATTCGAACCAACGCGCAGCACCACAGCAGCAAACTAGCAGAGTCAGAGAAGTAGAAGAGTTCTGGCGACACCGAGGAGTTCCCTATTGCGCCCACAAGATACACAAGGCAGATTTGTGTCGAAGTCACCGAGTTCTAGCGCAGACAGAAGCCCCGTAGGGTGGGCGGCCTGGGAAACGGCGTTCGCGACGCGATTCCCGGGACCGCAGAAGGCAGAGAGGACGGCGCAGGAGTGGGAGAGGGAGTTGGCGGGGATGCGACTCAAGGTGGAGGAACTGGGCACCATGGTGCAGGTAGGCGGCGCCCAGGTCTTCGCCCACGTGAACTTCGCCAGCAGGTTGCTCGAGGCGGCGAAGCTAGCCAAAGTGGACAAGACGACGAGCGGTATCTGGCAGTCGCGCGACGCATTGCCAGAGGTCTTGCGGGAGAAGGTGCCGGCGACGTCAATGAACTGGACGGACTACACGAACACAATCAAGGCGGTGGATCGCGTCCATATTCGTGAAGGAGTCGAGAAAGCCAAGAAGAACCTCGAAATGGAGCGTACAATCCGTGAGTTGGCGGCGCGCGACAAAGCCCGACAAGCCCCAATGACGCCGGTCAGCAAAATGTCGGCCCAGCTTGCGCAATCGGCACTCGGGACGCCTAAGGCCAACGCGCCCCCAGCGGGAACCAACCCGTTTGGACCAGGCGGGGGCCGGGGCAACCTGCAGTACGGACAGCAGACGGGGGTACAGTCGGGCGAAATGAGTGCGGAAGCGCGGGAGAAGCTGAGGAGTGTGGTGACGAGGTTGTCGCGTGGAATGCTGCAGGACAACCCCCAGGGCCGCACAGAGCACGCGAGACGCGTGGCACTCTGGGAGAACACGTATGCTGGCATGTGCCCAAGGCTTGAAGAAGTGGGGTTCCCTCTCTCCCCGGGAACGGTTGTACCGGGTTCAGGCGAGTGCTTCGCATGCGGCAAAATAACTACCCCGATGCACAGGAGCCAAGACTGCATGGCCGAGAGGATCCCGAACAAGGAAGCGACATTTCGCAGCATCGTTAACAAACACCTGCGCAGCGCGCCGGCGCCCGTAAACACCGTGCTGGACTGGATGGACTTTGGGGACGAAGAGGAGGATTTTGTCGAAGGGTCGTCCGGGTAGAGGCTCGACAGACGATCCGGGGACAAGGGCCGGTACTCCCTAGTCACCCATCCGTACAAAGTGTTTTCATGGAGAAACGCGAAATCATTGACCTGTATGCGGTGGGAACTGGAAGTACGAGGTGCGAGCCGTTCGTGCATTGGCTAGCGATGCAGGGACCGAAAGGGGAGAAGGTGCAAATGAAAGGGGTGTTTGACGGGGGAGCGATGGTGGCGGCGATGGACAAGGAATTCTGGGAACGGCACAAAGGGAGGCTGGGGGGAGGAAGGCCTTCACGAAAAATGTTGCAGATGGCGAGTGGACAACTAGTGGACTCGGAAGCCACATGGGAAGGGGAGATCGAGCTGGAGGGTGTCTGTGCGCGCGGGAGTTTCGAAGTGTTCGACAGCGGCGGCGGGTGGACATTTCTTTTTGGAAAAACCACTACAAGCAATATTCGGCGCAGTACACGACTACAAGCGGGACGTCATCGACATCGAGGCGAACGGGAAGCGGGCAACCCTGGAAAACCAACAAGGCGAGCCTTGGTGGAAAAAATACAAGCCGGCGAGCGACACTAGCGCGCACGCAGCCTTCACGGGGGTTCTTTCGTACGCGAACACCCCCGCGAGGCAAGTACATTCCTTAAAACTGCGTACCTGTAGCGGCTTTGACGAGCACCATCACCTAGAAACAATTGCGGAAGATAGAGAAGGGGAAGATAGGGAGGAGTTGGCGGAAACCACGAGAATAGAGGAGGTGAGAACGAGGGAGGAGCAAAAAAGAAGCAACGCACTAGAAACATACCCCAAAGGGGCTGACCAGTACCGTGACCAGACGAAGGCGCGCACAAACTCACCGGGGGCTCGCGCGACCCCCGTGAGGGGAGTATTCGAATGTGCCAACCAGTCGCAAAGAAAAGAAGCTAACAAGGACGCTCTAGAATCGTTCGAGGACGGGGAAATGAGCACGTGGTGGGCAAGAGCCGAAGAAAAGGGAGACGGGGAGCGCAAAAGGCGCACGCGCGCAATCTCAGAGGGGGCCAGCGCGACCCCCTCGAGGGGAGTACAAGCATTCTTTCAGAGAGAAACAATAACTTACACAATGTGCACCGCACACACGGATGCAGCGGACATACCACAGAACGAGGACAAGGGAGAGGCGAGAACGGAGACCAGGGAGGCGAATGGAAGGCGAGTGACGGTGGAGGAGGTGGAGGACGAGGGGGACAACCCATCGGAGTTGAGGGTGGAGGTACATATGCAACCCGAAAAGGCCTGGACACAAACGCGCGCAAACTCAACGGGGGACAGCGCATCCCCCGTGAGGGGAGTACTTAACCGAAAAACTGCCGAGGAAAGAACCCCAACTGACAGCGGTGTTCCAGAAGCACGAGAGGAGGAGAGTGAAACTGCCACGGAAGAGGAGAAAAGCCCCAAACACAAGTGCGCAATCTCAGTGGGGGCCAGCGCAGCCCCCGCGAGGGGAGTAGACCCAAGTTCACATGGAGATTCAGCATCAATTAACCCGAAAGCGGTAGTAGCGGCTATAGATCCGAATCAACGCAGCGCGCGGGAGGATAATGGCACGGGAACAGAGGAGGTCGGAATGACGCGAGGAGACGGTGCGATCGCACTGGAGCACGCAATCTCAGTGGGGGTCGGTGCAACCCCCCCCAGGGGAGTACAAGCCGACGAGCTAGTTCTGTTCACGGAGGGCATAGCTGACGATGCAAGCAACCTAGCCGAACATGAATCAGACATGTACGACACGGAAGCGTATACACCAGAACCAGCGGCGCAGATTTTCACCCGTGCAAACGACCCGTTCAACGCAAAGAGGATCGAGCGCATCATTGAATCGGTGGAAATAGGACCCGATCTCACCGCAGAACAGCGACAGAAAGTACAAGAGCTCATAGCGGAGCACGCGGACATTTTCGTGCTAGCTGTTAGCGAGGTGTTCCCAGTTGCGGGTGCAGTGTACACGCCTAAAATACCTGCAGAAAAGAAATTTAGCACACGCGTGCAGCAACGGCCGCTATCCCGTCCGCAGGCTGAATATCTCCACGAACAGGTCGAAGTTCTAGAACGCGCGGGGGTTATACGGCCCATACACCCAAGAGACGTCAAATGTGTGTCGCCCATCAAGCTCGCCGAGAAGGAGCACGAGGGAGGAGGCCTAACCCACAAGGAGTTGAAGCACAAATTGAACGAGGAGTGCATACGCGCGGGGCTACCGCCTGTGTACGACCTACCTCCACGCGATGCCGAACCGAAGCAAAACCCACCTACCAAGCCGCAGAAGTGGAGAATATGTCAAAATTTTCATGAACTCAACGAGTTACTGAAGGTTGTACCATTCCCGCAGGGCGACATCCGAGATAAACAGAGGCGCCTATCCGGACACCGATACATCTCCATCTTCGACTTCGCCTCCGGGTTCTTCGCGCTACACGTAGACGAGAACGTCCAACCCTACATCGTAATGTTTGTGCCCGGCAAGGGGTACTACGCATATACATGCATGCCATTCGGACTCACGGATGCGCCCACGGAATTCGGACACATGTGCGCAACGAGGCTGCACGACCTCCTCGTCAAGGAAATCATGGAGCTGTTCGTGGACGACGGAGGCACAGCAGCGAACGACTTCGAGGAGATGATGGGGAAGCTCAGACTAATATTTGGCCGGTTCCGAGAGGAGGGCATGTCGCTCTCCGCAACGAAAACCAAACTATTCATGACAGAGGCGGTTTTCGCAGGAGCCACGGTAGGGCCGAACGGCGTTGCACCGGACGCATCAAAGCTCACGGCAATTGTGAATTGGAAGCAGCTGAGGACCGCGCTCAACCTGCACGCATTCTTGGGCCTCACCTCATATTTCCGTGACCTCGTCGAGAACTATGCCAAACAGGAACAGGTGTTGCGGGATCTCTTGAAGATGGTAAGCATTCCATCGGGCACCAAAAAACCCATCTGGAGGGCGGCGATGAAGGCGTACAATCTCGACCCGGTTGTGGCAGGAGAAACATACCAAGTGCTTCATCGAGCTCAAGCACACATTACTCTCGGAGCCGGTGTTGAGGGCGCCGCGGTTTGACGAGGTAGAAAGGCACCCGTTCATCGTCACAACAGACGGCAGCAAGGACGCGTTCGCTGGGGTCTTGTCACAGCGGATGAGCACGGTACTCCCAGGGGGCAAGGCTGTAGTAAGGCGACACCCTATCGCATTTGCATCCAAGCGTACGTCGCCAGCGGAGGAGCGATACCCACCGCACCTGCTCGAATTTGCGGCGCTTAAATACTCCATGGACAAGTTCTCGCCGATAATCTGGGGACAACCAGTCAAGCTGGAAACAGATTGTCAGGCCCTCCGCGACATAATGGTCAACGACAAACTGAACGTAACGCATACGCGTTGGCGAGATGGGATAATGGGCTACCAAATAGTAGGGGCAGAACACATAAAGGGTACCAGCAATGCGGTGGCGGATGTGTTGAGTCGCGCAAACGAGGGGACACCAAAGGAGGTGGGAGACGGCAGCGAGTGGACAGTTTCACCAGACTGGGAGGCGCGCGCAGGCATCGTCAACGACCTGTTCAGTGTGGAAGACGCGGGAGAGACTTACCTCGTCATGCCGGTACCTGCAGGCACGATGGCCCTGAGGGAACGATTCAAAGACGAACCCATCTACCTGCAAGTTATCGACGCGATCTTGGAGTTAGACTTCGGATCCAGCCTAAACGAGAGAAAGTGCACGCGCCACCGCGCAACCCAATACTTCATCGAGGAGGGCAAGTTGTGGCAGCTAGGTGGAGGAGTGGGAGTACGGGCCAGGCCAAGGCGAGAATGTTTAACGAAAGCGGAGGCGAGGATGAAGGCGGCGGAGGTCCACGCAGAGGGAGGCCACTTCCATCGCGACAGCATCAAGCTGGTGTTAATGGACAAGTACCACAGCCCGAAACTCGACGAATCCATTGTAACGGCGATCATGGAGTGCGCGCGATGTAAGGGGTTCGGGCCATCTCACCTTCATTCACTCCTGGACCCAGTCGTCCGAAGGCACCCATTCGAGCTAGTAGCGGGCGATTACTTGTCAATGCCAACGGGCGTAGGGGGCTTTAAAAATGTTGGGCTGTATATCGACACCTGCTCCCAGCACGTATGGGGCTTCAAGTACACGGAGCACGGATCAGCAACAACGATGGAAGACGCACTCGAATACATCGGCAATAACTTCCTCGATATGGAAACGTTCATGGTTGACAACGGGCGGCACTTCAAAAACAAAGCGGTGGAGAATTTTTGCGAAAAGAGGGGCATCAAGTTCCATTGCGTCTCCGCGTACTCGCCGTGGATCAACGGGCTAGTGGAGGGAGCCAACAAGTTGCTGATATACGTGCTCACACGTTTGTGCGCTCCCGACGTAGGCGAGGACGGATGGAAGTCGATGACTAAGGACGACCTCCCGAAGAATTGGCCGTTATACTTCGACGAAGCAATCCGCATACTGAACAACCGTTTACTCCCAGCGGTTAAGTTCCGACCGAAGGAACTACTGTTCGGCAGGGTGGTGAACACACCCCCGACACCGATAGAGGTTGCAGCGTCGGAGTTCTCAGCACAAGACGCAAGGCTACACATAGCATACGTCGAGCAGCTGCTGCTGGACGCGTTTGACGGAAGGGTTGCATATGCCATGGGGAGGAAGGCGGCGTTCGATCGCAGGGTGCTCGGATCGCGTGCGGGCGAGGTCATTTTTAAACCAGGGGAGCTCGTACAAGTGTTCCGGAGTGATCTCACCAAGACCGTGAGCAACAACAGGAAGCTCACCTGCAGATGGTCGGAGCCCCATAGGGTCACGGACCGCATGCTCAATTCCTACAAGCTCGAAACGGTTGAAGGGTTGCAAATAGACGGTACATTCAGTTCTAGACGTCTACGACATTACAGCCCCAGATCAGGCACACCCCTAGCGAAGGCGCAGGCCGAATTTATGGCGAAGATGAAGGAGTTGGAAGGCGAGCGAGGGGCGGAAGAGGCGGAGGCGGTAGCGAGATTGCGGGCGGCGGAGATACAGGAGGTAGAGCGGAGGAGAGCGGAGGAGATCGGAAGTGGGCTGGGGGAGAGTGGCGTGCAAGGGTGAACCGGGACGCGGGCAGCGGGGACGCCGCCATTTCGTGGTGGGCACATGTGGTAGTGGGGACAGGGAGTTGTTTGTTCGAGTTAGACATCAATGCATTAGGTAGACATGGACACTTTGTAGCTACAGACGTTTGTATTGATATCCCATTCGCATCGGACTCGTCGCATCCACGCATCACCCGAGCCACCTACCACACTGGTACCTGAGTATTGTGCACAAAATCTGAGTTGACCCGCTTCAGCTGATGTTTGTTTATGACCAATGGTACCCTCACTTAAGTCTGCATGTTCAACCTCAATTCGGTTTCCTTGAGCTCCAAGGACTTCAAAAGTCACCAGTAAGGTGGACTGTCTCGAAGGTTTGACCATTACCACCTAAGCCAGACATTAAAATTCGTATTAAATAGTGGGGGGGCCATTTGCATTCTTTCTGATGTGCGGCGGACACGTCCGCCAGCCCGCCAAATGTGTAATCATGCGCAGGAATTGTTATTTTTCATCGACCCCGGTCCACAAACCACTTGGTTGATGTTCAAAAGAGCACAAAATGTTTTATTTCCTCCGGGATGCCACAAGTTAGCTGCACATTGAGCCTACATGTTAAAATTCAATGTTTCCCCGAAAGATCCTAGTCCAAAGCCAAAATAACTGATCAATAGGGTCAATATACCGAGAAGGGACTTGCCAGAACATATATAAAGACTAACACAGTCCAGGATTTTTTTACAAAGTGTCAAGCGTATATTCTCGGTCATTTGGTAAAGGTTCAACTGCGAACTTTGTTCAATTGTTGGACATATCAGTGCACCCAATATCATAATCGGCGGAAAATTCTGAGATAAATCAGACGAGGCCAGAGGGTGTTCAGAATTATATTGCACCCCAGAGATGTGTTGAAACCATTAGAAATGAGTCCAATACAAAAAAATCTAATTAGATGGAGGTTTATACGGTTCCTGATTGGTTGAGCAGATGAGGTAAATTGCTGCCGCCACTTACGTTGGAGGTCGGCGGACACATCTGCCAATAGCACAAACACATCTAATGAGTCTGTAATGCATGGACATAGTGCATGTTATGACAGCAGGTAATGTTTTGGAGGTAAGAGAGATAGAATCAAAGGGGAAAACATCGAAGTTCAAGAATCCTGGTACAGATATAGCAAGTACTTCCATGTGTTGAAAATGTGTATGGAGGTATTGTAACTTTGACTCGAGCATTTCGCTGCCCAGCTTCATGCCATTTTGGGCTCTCCAGATTGTAAAAGTGTGTAACACAACCGTGGGAATGTGCGGCGGACACATCCGCCGCCTGCCAAAATGAACCAATCTTTCTCGGTTTCTGCATGTTTGAGTGTTCCAACTGCCATCCCTGGGTTTACCTTCCTGGTATCCAAGCATTGTGTAATTTTTACTATACATTCAAGAAGCTGCAACCGGGTAATCAAAATTCGAAGGAGCAGGAACTTTTTGAGGAAAACAAGTTGCTCCAATGGAAGAACAGAATGAGGAAATCAGGCCAGCCTGAGCTGAGAAGGTGAGAGGCAGATGACACAAAGAGAATCTGTAAAACAATTAGAAGTCCCATCAGATGGTAGAGGCGGATGTGTCCGCCACTATTGCCAAACTTGATCAACCTAAAATCTGAAAAGAAGAACCATGTTGAAAAGATGACAAAAGCATCAAAATGTTAACTTCAGATTGAACAATACAACCTGTAGATCAGGGCTCAGGTGAGTGGTCCATGTGGTTGATGTGTCCGTTGAACTTGTGTCCGCCGCTATTGACCGCCAAGACAAAGCCGGGTGAGTTGAGTGCAAATAGAAGGCAGGTATCAGGTGAGAACCAGCTGCATCAAGTCCAGGATGAAAGCAACAAAGATGACGAAAAGGCCGGGGTTAAAACCGGGTGGCAGACGTGTCCACTGTTATGCTTCACAAGCTGGAATCCGATCATAATGCACCTGGAGGCAAGTAAGATGTCAATTGAAAGATAGTCATTGGGATCGAATCACCAGAGCCATAAAATTCAACAAAAAATCAAGCCTGCAATCAATGCACGGACATGTCCGCCAAATTGTTCTACACACCGAATTTGGGTTACATGGAGCCTGGATGGAACACTAAGATCACAGTGGATGTACAGATGCGAAGGGGAGGAGGAGATGCAAAGAAGGAGCGGTAGGCAGCGCAATCAAGGGTGGGCGGGTGGTAAGCTGGTGTGTCTGGCGCAGTGTACAATGGGCCAATTTTCGGGTCAAATCAAACCTAAAATGACTGCATGTATTGGGTATGATAGCGAGACATGAGGCGAAGCGCCAGCGGACAGTACGGCAGCAGGGTATAGCCAGTGTAGCAACAGTGTAGGGCGGGGCGGGCGCCGTCCGCCAGCCGCAGGTTTCCCAAAACGGACATGACATCATGCTTACGGACATGTCCGCCTGGCGGATGTGGGCCTTAAAGGGGTTATCACTTCACTTCACTTCACTTCACTCTCTTTATAAACACACCAAATAAAGCAAAATTTCTATGTGTATAGAAACTCAGATTGATTTCCTAGGAATCTATGTAAAAATCAGTGCTGCTAAGATTAGGGATATCAAGGTGCAGGGAAACTCAAAGAGAAAGTATGAGAACCAACACCAGAATCAGCCACAAAGAAACAAAGCACTTTCGGCTGTGCTGAAAGGGCTATTGAAAGCTCTAAAATCAGTGCGCATTTCAGCCGCGCTGAAATTCTGAGCCATTTTTGCCATTGGCCTGCTATTTATACCCTCCACTAGCAAAATTGCCTCAGGATTTCTGCGCGACTGAAATGCGCACTGAATTTGTAACTTTCAATAGCCCTTTCAGCGCCATTGAAACTCCTTTGTTTCTCTCAAGCTGATTCTGGTATTGATTTTCACACTTTCTCTTTGAGTTTCCGTGCACCTTGATATCCCCAATCTTAACAGCACTGATTTTTACATAGATTCCCGGGAAATCAATCTGAGTTTCTATACACATTGAAATTTTGCTTTATTTGGTGTGAAAATTAAGCCTCTCTGTCTGTCCGAAGCCGTATCTCCATTTGTAAACTTCGGCGGTCATCTGACAGGCATCGCTTATTTATAAAGTGGGAGCCGGCGCGAAGCGCCGGCGAGCGCTTGTTGTACTACAAAATAACCCCCCTTAAAGGCCCTTTACGTAATTTTGGCGGTGTACCCTGAGGTGGACTCAATGCACTCAGTGTGCACCTGCTTGGAATGTTGAAGATTATATGGTTCGATTCCAGGCTGGGTCTGAAATGAAGGGAGTTCTTGTTTAACTAATACCGAAGAGATTACGACCCGGACGGCCTTTAGCTGCCCCTCATATTCCAATACTGGTTTCAAGTCCTCTGGATGGTGCTACCTGTCACGATCGCCGGGTATGTCAAGACCAGGCTCCCTGAGCCTTGAGGCCTCAGTTCCAATCTCCGGGTAATCTTTATTTTTCAGCCATCAAAAGACAGGTTTTCCGATTTCCAATTAATGAAACTCATAAAGACGTCACATCAATTCCTTGTGACTCTCTTTGCTTGCGCTATGTCGACGACCATGAAGATTGCAGAACAAGGTCCGTTAAACGAACCAAGAGCTCACCTGGACGGTGTCGACCTGCCCAAGAACTTCTCTTTGCCGGCGCTGGCATTGGTTCGAGCCGATGCAGCCCGTGGTGAGTTTTTTCTAAGCTGACAGCCTTTCTGTGCGGTGAAGGCTGGACTCCTACTAGCTTGAGTAATAAGGAGAGACCCGCGATACTTTGAAGACATCCCATTCGTCTTCCCTTCCGGCAGCCCTGCGAGCCAGGAGCAGCCACTTCCGATGCACCTCAAACTAGCACTCCTATTTAATACTCGGCTTTCGAACTTGTCCTGGTTTAGTTACATGGTCCGCGTAGAGGATGGTACACTTTCAGATGGTCTATTTTTTATCGTGTCTTCTTTCATTACTCTTTTACAGTTCCCGAAGATATCGTCGATGACTGCATTTGGGCACTTGCCCAGTTCATTCTTTTGATGGAGGAATGCACAGAGGCAGTCCTCAGAGCCGTACGACATGTAATTGAAAGAAATGATTATCAACAGACTAAAACTGTAACGGTGCGTATCTGGAATCCCTGTTTACGTTGCATTGACTGGACCTTTATCCAGCTCATGAATGCTCGTGCGAAGATAATTTTCCATCTGATGTATGTTGTTTCACCCTTTTCAGCATTTAAGCAGTGAACTAAAAGTTTACAGTGGGGCCGATCGTGCAGCAGAAGCGATTCCATACGGTAAAGCCATGGTCGACGAGGAGTGCCCACGTAGCGAGGACGGGGCTGGGTCCAGTCGAGAATACACGACTTTCTATACGCCGTTTGGAGCCTTGACACTGACCAGATCACCTGCGCCTTGGTTGAAAAACCCGTACGCTTCCTCTATGATCCCGACCGAAAGCCCACAACGCATCCAGGTTGCCTTTCGAGGTTTATGGCGAGACACTAGTCCTGACCCGAGCTGACGACGATTGACGCAGTGGAAATGCTGCGTCGAGCAGTGCTCGGCCACCAGTCGGTCATCAGGCCTGTGCCGCAGTTGGTCAGAACCCGAGCCTTCCTGGCGCGCGCTCTACGGAATATTGGTGTCGATGATGAACCTGAAACTCAGTCCGTCTAACGTTCTCTACTCTAGCCCCGTCTCGGGTTAATTATCTGACCAGTGAGCAATGGCTGATCGACTGGTTCCGCGAGAACCCTCATTTGATGCTCGACAGAGAAATGAGACACATTCTGCTCCCTGCTGGTCCAGTCCTTGAGGGACTGGGTGGTGATTCATGGTTGGGGAACCGCACGCAGACATCCTAGGCTGAGCAACCGCTCGCTAAAAGCTGTCGAACGTGCGGTGCCGCGGAACCTCTCGTAACGCTTTTATTGTGCAATAATTGCAAAGCTGTACAATACTGGTAAAGTTTCGCGTCAACATTGATCCCACCGAGGTTGAATTCTTCACAGCTCTAAGGAGTGTCAGAGATCCCACTGGAAATGGCACAAGTATGTTTTGGTGGTCTTCCATTGCTTCCAATTCCGCTATATGCCATCGCTGACATGTAATTCAGACTCGAATGCCGGTATGTACTTGCCGAATCCAAACATTGTTACTCACCTCAGTCAAATTGTCGCCACTCAAGAAAACAATGAAACCCTCGAATCTGACTGGAGGAGACTCTGGGGATCTGCCAATTTTCACGCAGCCCATCTCCTCCCTACATTGGCGTCAACAAAAACGCAATCGTTTTTGGACCTTACACTTTCCTGTCTACGTTTTGCCCAATTTACTCTTTGAATCCCTGTTGCATGTAGACCCTCCTGTTAGGCCTGCCCCCAGCATCGTCAATAGTCAGAATCTCCTCCGCCGTGAGGTCAGGAACACGAGAAGTCCCCAAATACCTTTTTATCCTAGCCGCTGGAAAGACGCTCCGCGAGACGGGTCAGGAAGATCACAAGAATAAGACTTCAAATTACACCCCTGGGCAAAATCCATTTCGACAGCACTTGGGCGCGTGTAAAGTAATTGGTTTACCTAGAACCTCCCCAAGTCTCTCTGTGATCGAAGGAAACACTTCGTCGACGGGTGCACGAACAAGGGGCGATAAGCTGCCAGGTTCCCGTCTGAAGACAAGGTGATACCTGCTTCCAATAATGCAGTGGTGCCAAAGACAAATGTATTTTCCAGCAGATGAGCCTGGAATCAAGATCATCGAATTTTTTGCTTGCCAGAAAAATTATATGCAGAGTCGGACCCACTGTTATGTAGGTAACATCGAAATACGCACATTTGGGCTCGTGCTCCAAATTTTTGTTGGACTACAGCTGCCTTCGGGTGATAGTCTCGTCTGTTGTCAGTCACATACAAGCTCCGAAATATTTTCTTTTGAGTGGGATGTATAGTTCTTGTAGGATAAAGGATCCTTATTCTCACGCTTGAAATATGGCACCACAAACGTGAAACTTAATGATCTTTGCACTTATACACATCCTGTCTACTTACGTTTACCCCGAAATTCCTCTTTGAAAACCTGTTGCACCAGACTTCAGCTCAACTCCAGCTGAGGGCAGGCGGTGTCAGAGACCATTGACCGCCCGCAGCGCCTGGGCCGGAACGCGGGGCCCCCGTGTGTGCCGCGCGGTGCAAACATGAAACATAATTGTCCCAATACTCTCCGAACACCTGTTGTATGTGGACCTTGTGGACCTTGGCTCCAGCATCGTCAATAGCGGGGGCGGCGGGAGCAGTTTTCGGGTGTTCCTTCGTCCGGGCCGCTGCGGCCGTTCACAGGGAGAAGATAACAAGAGTGATAAGTACCTCGATAGCTCTCGTCGCAACGGTGTAAAATCCATTTCGACACTTGAGGAGGTATCACTACTCTCCACGAACAGACAGCAATAAGCCACCTTGACCTGCGGGGGTTGTACCGCTTTGCGGCCGCATCTAACAATGAGCTCTGCAGCCTTCCCAACATATCTATAGAATATATCTAAGCCATCATAACATAAGAACGATGTCAGAATTGCGAACGGATGAAGCTCTAGTCGCTTTGCAGCGCAGACGATCGTCGCTACTGGCAGGATGACTTTCTAGCTCTGGGGACTTATAAAAATCAACATGGTTTCAAAAGCGATTTCGCGACAAACCGAGCTTTTGCAGTGATTCGACAAGAGACGTTTAAACACCAGCGATTTAGGATCCCTATCCAAGTTCTTGTCCAAAGCCTAAAACTCGAGCTCAAGTAGTGCAATCCAAAAGCTTCACTTGCGGATTTTTCCCGGCCAATGCCGAAAACGGTGAACCACGGTACGTCAGATCTGCTATTGGGCTATGTGTTTCGAATGGCGGGCCGGGAGTGCAGCAAGTTCCTTGCGCAGACAACAACTATCGCCACCGTTCCGTAAGTTTTTCGGCTCGCTGGCTTTTGCTCACTCAAGTACTTGTATTTGGGGATCAAGAAAAAATCAAAATCGACGTCCTAATAGACTTCCTATAAGGTTCGGTCCACATGTTTTGAAATTTCCGGCAAGTTGCGAGGGCAGCCACAAGCTGGTTTGAATCTGGGTATTCAGCCCACGATACTTGAAAACACAGGAGAACAATTGAAGAAGGATTGGCTGGTGAAGCAGAGTTTTCTCCTTTTCGCCCTTGACTTCGTGACTAAGCATTCCCATATATAGAAATGCATTTCGGCCATCGTTCGGCCTTTCTGATGTGTTTTTCATTCTCCGCTCCGTCTGCAAACCTGTAGTGCTCTCTTTCCTCCCACCACCATGCCGCCTTAACACTACTCCTTTATACTCCTCAGGTGAGCTTTATTCCACTGAGAATCATCAAAAGACATTGTTCCGAGCCCCCCCACAACGTCCTTCGGCCCTGTTCTACATGTCACAGTACATGCCACCACCCCATCGTACATATGGCCGCGTTTCCGAGCTGCTGAACCTGTTTGCCACCCGCCAGTATGCCCCCGGGTGTTTTGACGAGGCGCCGCGCTGTACAAGCGTGTTTGGGACCTACCCTCACTGTACATGACCCTTGCCACCTGTTTTTTTTTGTTTTTAGGTTTTGAATTTCATTGGGCCGCTTCTCATATATATAATATGTTGTCAAAGATTCATTGCTACCCCAAATGCCCACGTCCTTCGATATCTAATGGCTCTTTCAGATGCCACTGGACTCTTCAGCACTGAGAAAGCTGCCGAAGTCTGCCGTCTCGCCGTATGGTGCCGTTCCCAGAGAGGAATTGCCTGAAAAGGAAATCCAAGGGCGAAAACGACGCAAGTGTGAAGCAGCACAGCAGCAACATGCGTCAACAGAGCCAAGCACATCAGTGCCACTTACGCACCTCCATGTCGCTCATTAAAAAAATCTTTCTAATTCCGTCCGTTGTCTGCCGACGGTCCCGATAACCTTCGACCGTTGAGCGCCACCGGGGTTTCCTTTCCTCAACACTCAAAACGCCGTGCGGTCCGTGATGGCGGTGGCGGTCTAACATTTGAATCCCAAACGGTCCTGACTTCCTATCGAGCGCACCCGGCCTTATCTTCTGCGTCGATCCACCGGCTCATTGTGACTTACACACTGAACCGGCTGCTAGATGGTCTCATCGGGCTTATTAGAACTTCGGTTTTCGATGTTGCACCAAGCGGTAGGCGGTTGCTGAGCCCGTGCCCGTCCCTGAGAACTCCGTCCTTCCAACCTCTGTCGAAAGGCCTCGTCTCCGCCGTGAATGAGGTATGTATGTTTAGAGCATTCTCCGGAAAGCTACTCTCCGAACAAGTCGCGTGTATGATAACTCATGTACGTACGGGCCTGCAGGCAGAAGATAACATTGACGAAGTCGAACAGCAACGCGGCTCAGGCTCGCAAGACATTAGAAGACGTTCTCATTCTCTCCGTTTTTCCACTAGCGCTCATTGGTCGTCCTTATTTTGAACGTCATCTCTTCGTGCTATCTGATACGTATATCTATTCCGCAGCGGGCGGTAGGCGCCAACTTTCTGGGTATCTCAATATGCGCTATCAGGAACACGCATACCTGCCCCGACGGCGGAGATTCCGGATTCTGAGTTCTGCCTCGCGTTGCTTCCTTCCTTCCTTGGCCGTGTGGGTTCCTTTCTTGTCCTGCTTTTCTGTGTCTGATTCGCAGCACGTGACAACGTCGCCTTCGCGTCGAGAGCGAGCCCGCTCCGGCCTGGGTGCAGAATCCAGGCTCCCGGCTGCGCGGTCCCATGCCGCACTTATTTTTGCCTCCGTCTTCTTCTTTGATTCTCTTGTCGTTTTGTTCAGAAGCCGTCCGGGAACTAAGCGGAGTGCCATTGCTGTCTCCGAGCTGTGTAGATGTGTGCGCAGTGACCAGTACGCCGCGGGAATTGATTGCGCTGCGGTGTTATGATTTCGTGGCTATCAGATACTCTGGATACAGCCGCCTGCTGTTCCTCGGTGCCTATAGCCGCATACATACAACGACGTCGACCGCCCCGCGCTGACCCCCGACGGCATGCGTCCGCGTCAAGTTGATCATCACATCATTTATTCGAACTTCAACTTGCGATCTGCCTGCCTGCAGGTGAGCGAGTGATATATTATGATATTTATTCCCGCAGAGAAAATATGCGGACACACTTGCGTCGACGTGGGATGGGATTAAGCGGCCGCAATGAGACGGACTAAAATTATTTCCGCCGCTACACAGCTGCACACACGACTGACTCTGAGGGTGGTTCCCCCAAAGTCACTTCAACACAGTAAATGGTCCCCCAAAGTCTCTTCGCTTCAAAGTTACATTCCGCCGTAAGGTCCTTCCTCTTGCGCAGGTCCCGCTCTCACATAAACATACAGTACACGTCCGACGTCTCGCAAACGTCATCTCGCACAGGTCGTATTTACATCGCGGAAGTATCCTATCCTATCCTATCCTACGTATGCAAGTATACTCGCTCCCCAGCACCCGTGATGGTCGAAGAATCCCCGAAGGCACCTCACCGCAGTCCCGAGTCCTAATTTCCCGCATTGCATTTGAGGGTCCTAGGTCTTGCTTCATCCCATGGCCAAAATGTTCACAGAGAATTCAGCGCGATTTGATCCCATTGAACTATGTGCATCGACTCTGGTTGTAACGCACGCAAAGTAAAACAGGTGCGTGCCCGCATTAGGTCCGTGCGGCGAAAACAGCTGAACTAGTTGCCGAGAACGTTGAGAAGAGGATCCGCGGTGGAGAAGTAAGTGGGACCAGGACCTTGGAGAACGAGAAGGCCTCACTAACTCTGGACGGGGCTTCGCACTGAATACACACCAGGCACCCCAGAGCCACTAATAGCGAGTAGTAACGTTAGAGAGATTCGCAAAGCTCTAACTGACATGGATGTCGGAGCAAACAGGATGGAAGTGAAATACTTCCTTGCGAATCTCTCAGTTTGGAGTTATCGGCGCAGTGGGTGGCGTGGTCTTCGTCTCCAAACTCCTGCGGGGAACATGAATGACATGATAGGATACATATCTATCGCTATCGGCGCATTGCATTGCATTGACTGGCAGACGCCCGCATGGATATCATACCTGCCCGGGCAAGTGTTAATATTTCTCAAGCTCGAAACTCGCCGCGGGGACACGGACACGGCTCACGGGACGGGCGCCCCGAGCCAGCCGTTCTCATGCCTCGCGGCACTTCCCGGCGCAACAATTGAAAGCACATGGCGCGCCTCGGTGCGCCTACGCGCTGTCCTACTAGGCGCACTTGCAAGTTCGGAACGGGGTGGGTACATCACCCGGATCAGCGTGTGATTTGGGTGCGTCAGACCGGCGCGTAAAAAAGGTACTTGAGACCCGATGAAAAGGAAAATGAAAAGTGCACGAGAATGACGACGCGTAAAAGAAAGGAAGGGGCGGCGCGTGTATGCTTTGGGCGGCGCAGGATTTACCTTGTACCCCGCGAAAAAGGCGCAGCAGCGTGCGCGCGTACGTGTAAGGCTGCATGGATTGCGCAATTGCAAGGCACGGACTTGTGTATGATCTGGTCAGGTCTGAGGACTCCCGTGAGATTTCGGACAACTGACCCTGACGGGCGACGGCGGAATTAAAATATTGTCAAGGCGTTTCGGCCGCACAGCGACGGGCTTTGGCGTCATCTGTGCAAGGGAGATGCCGGCGTCGCTGATACTTGCACGAAAATCCCATGAATGTGAAGCGGGTGGGGATACATATGTTGCGAATGTGCGAAAAAAAAGATAGTTCAAGTCGGAAATGCGGGTGTAATTCACGTTCAACTAGGTTGTCGTCTGGTTGTCATCCTGACCTCGTTGTGGATGTCGCTTACAGGCACACATCGATATTGCTGATCGGCACGACTAAGTGCTTCTCGGTAAAAATAACGCAAGAGAAGAGCCCCAATTATGGCCACTCAGGGGAGAAGCTTCCAAGGAGACCCAAGATCGTTCAGCGCAGCGTAGAGACTAGACCCACTCAAACCCTTGTTGTGATGATGCAGACATAGACATACAATGTGTGGTAATGCTATAGTGTAACTCGAAACCCAAATTATAAGCCCGGAATAATGCCAGAATAATGATGTCTATAGTGGTGGTGGATGTGGGGGGAGATATGTAGATGCGCAAGCAGACGGGGGAAGATACGACAGCGACGAAAGCAAGATGTAGAGAATTTTGGGACCGAACCGAGCAGTCGTGCACGAGTGGATCTACGAAGTCCCTGACAGATAAAAAGAAATCTAGTGTGGCGGGAGGGGGTCGAGAACTCCGGAGCGTTCATTTCGATTTTTGCTGTAGAGGCCCCAATGGCGTTGGTTAGCGAGTGTCGCCTGCTGATCCGCCCATAGTCGGGATAACGCGAAGACTCACTGGTGCGCGCATCATGAGTGGTGCTGCGGCCGGTTGTGACGGCGCGTACTGCAGGTCGATCAGGTCAGGGTCGGAAGAGATGCGAGGGAACGCACGGCTGTCGGGGAGTTGGGATTTAATGTCGGTTTCGTGAAAGCGTGCTGAAGCTAGGAACAAAGACCTTTGAGCCACGGAAAAGGTGACAAGCGTCGGGAACGCACCTTCGCTTCACTCTCCTTTGCCCGCTGTGCATACATATTGGGATGCAGCGAAACATTTGACATACTCGTTGCACGAGGCAAGGAATGCAGAGACTGTGATACACTGGGGAAGGCGACGAGGCCTTTTTTGTTGGACGCGTCGCGCGAAGCCATTGAAAAGTACAAAGAAGAAGAAAGGGAGAAAGAAAGAAAGACGAAGGGTACGGGCGCGCGCGACGGCACGGAAAGGGATGGAAAGAAAAAACGGGGAACTCGGTTTGGGCTGAATATATAGGGATGGATGTGCCGCGTGACTTTGGCCCGATTGCGAGTGATCTTGCATACCTGATCTTGCGAACCACCATGATCATCTCGATTCCTCACAACGTGCGACTGTCTTCGCTAAGAAAGATAAGGTCTCAGATCCATCCACTGAATCCCCGATATGAACCCAGCTACTCATTTCCCGATGCTTTGGGGGTGCGCGCGGAGCCCAAGGATCACCTTTGCGCAATCTCTGGCTATTATCTGGTTCCCCGTAATTACGGCCATCTTACGACGCCCTGTCGCTGTTTTCTTTGCTTTCTACGGAGGTTTGCCCATCTGACTGCCAAGTTGTACTCTGCATCTCACGCGTGCCCGCGTTCTCTCTCTGTCGAAAATTACATCTCCCCCGCCGCTATATTGCGCCACATTCTGGGATCCAGATCCCCGCTCTCCGCGTCATCCTCATCAAAAGTCTATTTTGCCTTTGCTATTACGCCAATTCTGACCGTTGTGGACAACGACCACCGTTCCCGCCCAACATAGGTACCGACGGGAACCTTTCTCTATATATATTGTCACCCTCGAGCTCTCTCTGCGCCGGCATTCCCATTTTCTTTCGCCGCGACAAAACCGAATCATGCCTCCCGTCCTCTTAGTTCCCGAGCTCTCACACCGTTCAAGCTCTCTTGCTGAACAGGTCCCCGTCGACTCGTGACCCGCAAATGCATGTGGATCCCTCTGTTATTGCAGTCCATCCATCTCTTCCCATGCCAGGCTCGCTATCCTGTGTGAACCCAGCCCCAGCTAGCTTTCCAATCCACTTGGCTCCGGGCGCATCCCTCCCAGCACAACGTCAAACCGTATCACCAACGTACCCACATTCCATACCTCCCGCTCCGCTCATTCAAAACTCCGTCTCCTCGAAAGATCCGCCCGCCGACGGCTCGGAGCCCAGCCCAGTCCAGCCTGTCTCCCGTGGACCACGTCGACCTCCTCGTCCCCTTGAAGCTCGCCCGCCGCCTGACAGCCATCGTACTCATCACCACTCTATCTTTATGTCGCCCAGGCTCTCATGCCCTGCCGCTGATGCGCGTACGGTCATCACCGCGAACACATTCGCATGCCGTCGTCTTATGTTTTGTACGCGCTGCTCGGGGCTCTGATCTGCGCCTGCCCCTACCTATACGTACACCATCCCGTATATGCTTCCGAGCGAGTGATGATGCTTGACTGCAATTCAATGTGTGGAATACTACCTCCCGATGTGAAGGCGGACGCTATGTGGCAAACTCGATACCCGGGTCTTCATCCCCTGCAATCTCTGCGCTCCGGCCTTCTGTAGTTCCCGCCTTAGAATCTTCCACGCGTAGTCTCGCAATTCGATAGGGCACCAGCCGCTGTCCTGTCCACTGTCTGCTGTCTGCTGGACGGAGGCCGAGGAGTTCTGGCTGGAATGCATGTCTCGGACTTTTACGTCCATCTCATCAGTCAAATTACGCTGGTATTCTGTACAGATTCTCGTAACCGCGGCAGGCGCCGTGATGAAAAGCCTTGCTATAGGTCTGCTGAGGGCGAATTTATTTTAGTACACTGTAACCAAGCGAGTCTGTCTACAGCAGTGGGCGTCTTCGTCGGACGACGGATACACTTATGCTTTACTTGGGGCCCATGGCCCGTACCCCTCCCCCAAACCCGAACGCACGAGCTACGCTAGCAGAGCTGCGCTACCCAACTAGTCCACGGCCTGGACACCATCGTACGCCGGCAGGCGCTGGCACGCCTCCGCCCAGTCGATGTTCCCGTTCACGAGCTCCGTCACGGCCGCAATCACGTCGTCAATGGACCCAATCCGCTGATCCATCGTGTCGCGTTCCCTGCATAAAGGCACCCTCGTTAGTGACGCCCAGCGCAAAAGGGGAACACCGCGCAACGCACCGGAGGGTCATCGTACGGTTCTGGACCGCTGATTATAGAAATGATTAATATAGATAGACAGATAGATGTAGACGTGGACGTCGATGCAGCCGGCGCGTTAATATCACAAATAAATGAGGGCACAGCAGGAATGAATGAATGAATTAGCGAAGGCAGACGAAAATCGAGAGGTGACGCACAGGCGAAATCGAGGGTAACACCAAAGGGCGTGCCAAGCTCGTCGTTCCGGGCGTACCGCTTCCCAATCGAGGTATTGGAATCGTCGACCCGGGCGTGGACGCCGGCCTTGCGGAAGCGGAGAGCTGTAGAGTATAGGACAGGCGAGCAGTTAGGTTAGGTCAGGCGAAGAGAAGGGCGAAGGGAAGAAGAGGTAAGCCGTCAGCCTTGGGAAGCCAGATCACGCATTGGGCAGCACGTACAGACTTCCTTTACGAGCGGATCGAACTCCGCCCGTGCGCTGAGGGGCACGATAAGGACTTTTGTGGGGGCCACAACGGCCGGGAGGGACAACACCTGTCAAGGAAGGGGACGAGCATCGCGTCAGCTAATAGTTTGAGATGGCAAGATGCGCAACGGAAATTAAATGCGGTACGTCAAGGTCGTCGTCCCAGACCAGTCGGCATACAGCGTGTCTGCCAACTCCAAAGCAGAGGGGGCATTGCTGACTTGAGGGAACAGCTCGAAGGTAAACCTGCCAAGCCCGTCGGGGCAAGACGAGGAACGCCAGCCAAGGGCGGCTAGAGCACAGCACCTTGGCCCACAGTAACGCAACAGAGCCAAGGCTTGCGCCAAACCGCCCCATGGAAGACCGGCCAGCGCGAAGCAAGGCCCCCACAAAAGAAACGGAACAGAAAGCTTACCCCGCGCTCTACATCCTGCTCTCTGCTCCAGAAGCTGTGCTCGAGCAGGCAGTACAAGATTCGCCCGATGCCGAAGGACGGCTCAATGACGTTCGGCGTGAATTCGCGGACTGCGGGTGGCGAAGGTGTGAACGGTGGTGTGCAAGGACGGGGGAAGGCCTACCATTCGTCTTGAAGGTTTTGCGCTCGATCGTGAGCATGCTGGGCTGGAGCGTGAACTCCTTGCTGTCGACCTTTATCGTCGCAGGACTATCGCAGGAGTAGGATGAGCACGGGACAAACAGCATATGGAAGAGGAGCGAAACCCACCCCTGCTCGAGCTCGCCCTTGAGCCGGATGAGTCCCGCCTCATCGAGCGCCTCCACCGCGCCGGAGACCACACCCGCCTCGCCCTTGAACGTCTTCCCGAGCGCCTTCTTGTCAAACTCGGCAACTGCGCGCTCCTCAATCAGCGGCTCCTTCAGCGCCTGTCGCACCACGAGCGGTTGCTTCGTCTTGGCAGCATGGACGCTCAAGTCGTACGCGGCGCGGTCTGCGCACCCAACGCACTCCGTCCACCCACCCACGCTATTCTGAATCTCTGCGTCCCAGCAGTCCGTCGCATAATGCGCCATCTCATTCGCCATATGCTGCCTAAACCGCAACCGCGCCTTGTCAACCCCGATTTTTACGAGGAACTGGTAGATGCGCGCGACGAAGTAGCCCAGCGTCTCGTTCGCGATGACGCCCTCCTTCACGGCCTGGCCGACGGTCACGCGCTTGAGCGTGCTCTGCCCCGCTGCCTGTACGTACTTGTCGAGCAGCACGAGCTCGATATCCGCGACCTCGCCGAAGCGCGGGTGGCTCTTGTCGAGCGGGTCGACAAAGTGCTCGATCTCCGCCATGGTGAACTCGCGCACGCGCAGCAGTCCCGCGCGCGGAGAGATCTCGTTCCGGAACGCGCGCCCCACCTGCGCGGACGCGAAAGGCACCCGGCCATTGTTAAACTCGAGTAGGCGCGAAAAGTTGAGGAAGTGGCCCTGTGCGGTCTCGGGGCGCAGGAAACTGAATTAAAAAAATAAATCATGAGCAAGGGATACCGCGAGTGAACACAAATGTAAATGCAGAGGAATAGTCGGATCCAGGTGACCGTGAAAGCGCGGCGCGCGAAGGCGCAAAAGGCGCGATCGCAAACAAAATTACCGCCCGATGGCGGAATCTCGCTTCGACATCAGAAGAGGACGATCATGCAATCGAGTGATGATTTTGATCGGCGATCTCCTATCGTTACCCTCGATCGCCATCATGACACCGAAGCCCAGAGAATTTCAAAAAAACAAAAGAGAAAAGGGCGCGAAATATATCAGAGAGGAATGGTGGCGGGCCATCGCAGGCAAGCGAGAGAAATGTATCAGAGACAGAGATGGAATGGAATGAAAGAAATCGAAGCTAGACGAGAGAGGAAAGGGTAGACAGCGCAACGCGGGCAGAACGCGAGATAGCGAGTCGACAAAGAGCGAGAAGAGCGATATACGCTCATCATATCACCACGCTCCAGTCATAGCCCATCGCGGCGCGAGCACCGGACATCCTGTGAGAGCGCGGTATTCGCACCGGAAGGAAAACATACACATCGCAGAGCAACGCGGGTCCGCAGATACTTCCATCCATCCTATCTGGTGAAGACTAGGCATGCGAAGACGAAGACGAAGACCTGGGGAGAGGCACCCCGAATCCCAGGAAGCAGCGACCCTGCAACGCCCGTGAAAATGCGTGAGTCATTCCAAGACAAGAAGAACAAAGCCGCCGAGGTGTCTCCGGACGCAATATTGCGGACACTCAGACAGACGTTCTCCAACCAACCTGTCGGTGCACAAAAAACATGAACGCAACCACCGCGGAGACAAACGGGCGCTCAGCAACTGGATGTGAAATGCGGAGACGGAAGTAAAATACGCCGACCCAGCCACCAGCCGTCAGATGGCTACGGACGGGCGCAACGGATGTATCTTTGCAGGGCGACCGTGCTATCGCATCCCGCTGCACGTATACACATGCACATGGAAACCAACGTTTGCACAGTGCAAGCACGCAGGCGGCTAGCCGGGGCAAACCGGCGTTTCATCCACCAGAGACCTACTCGCGCCTGTTCGCCGGGCTGCACCTGCCGGGAATGGTGTGTCGAAACCAAACGACGAAATTCTCCCCGTGCCTGACGGCGAGGACATCATGAACGACGGAGGTAAAAGCCAACAGGGACGGCGACGGCGACTCCCCTTAAGGGATCTCCATCCGCGCGCTCCCAAGGCAACCGGGATGAAATCCCAAGGCAACAGAGGCAGGGAGGGAGAGAAAGGCACAGGGCAGGAGGGAGGTGCAGTCACATGGCGAAGCTGTAAGCAGCTGATTCCCAGGGCGGAAGTTTCTACGGAAGAAAGAAAAGCGCAAGAGATGACGAGGAGGAGGATTGACGCTCGGTCACCGACGATATCGTGCTGCACATCGACACGACATCCCCACAGGCTCGTTCGTTAAGTCGCTGTGAATGTCCCAACACAATCTGAAGCCGGCTGGATGACCCTGGGATCCACAACCCCTCGTCGTGCATCCTGGGCGCATTGCGCCTAGACCCCGGACCCCGGCCCGCCGGGACTGTTGACTGCAAAATATCGAGGCGAGCGTCAACTCGCCTGGGACCTGCTGACCATTCACCACAAGATGACGTCCAAGCGCATTCCTCGAACGTATCCCCTCATTGTGCCAATGTAAGTCTCCACCACAGGACGATCCGAAGCTACTCCGGCAGCTTGCCGCCTTAAAAAATGACTCAGTGCACACCCCCCACGCAGCTGCGGGACAGTACAGGTGTGAGGCGGAGTTCAAAGCCCGCCGACGAGCCAGCGAGACTGCCAGACGCCGGAATGGACGCCCTCGAATTAATGCCTGGATCCGCAATGGACTGCGAGCCGAAGGCGAGCACGCATTAGCCGCCCCCATCGAGTCCTCCGAAACTCTTCATCTTCGCGAATATAAAGCAAAAGAAATCACGAAAGAAACGCAGGCCTGCCAGAGAAAATTGCACCAGACGGAATGAAAAAGGAGAAAACCAGAAAGAAAGCGAAACGAAGAAAGACGACCAGAAAGAGAACGAAACGAAACAAGGAGCAAAGCACGCACCCAGGATGCTGGCCCGTGGGCCCGATGCTGCTTGCGAACATGAGATTGAACTGCTGGGGTTCGCCGACGGGGTTGCCCGACGTGGGGTTAGTGATGGCGTGCGTGCGCATGAGGCCGCCGAGGTCAGGGCCGGAGTAGTTGTCCAGCTAGCATCGTATCAGCACGGGGCGGCATTATTGTACTGAGTAGAATAGTGAATCCTCACCTGCGCAAGGATCGACTCATACTCCGCCACGACCGCGTCCTCGAGCTTTACCGCCGTGCTCTTCACCTGCTTCTTCTTCTTCTTGTCCGCAGGCGCAGGCGCCGCCGGCGCCGCCGCGACCCCGCGCGCCTCGCGGTCGCCCTCCAGCCGCGCCTCGAGCACGTTCTTCACGAGGTGGTCCGCGCGCAACACCTCCCCGTTGATCGTATCCTTGACCATCCAGTCCGCGAAGCGCGCGACGTGCCCCGAGGTCTCGAACACCGGCGCGGGCGTCATGACCGTCGTGTCGACCTCGAGCATCGCCTCCTCGATGATGAAGTGCCGGCGCCACTCCGCGAGGATGTTCGCCTGCAGGGCGGAGCCCGGGGGGCCATAGTCGTACAGCCCGGCAACGCCTGTAATTATAATTATTATTCGAGATGAGTTGGGTGCACGATCGAGGCGATCGCGCACGCACCGCCGTAGATTTCGAATGCGGGGGCATAGAAGAAGCGCCGATTGAGCAGGGCGTCGAGGCGCGTCTTGTCGAATGTGTGTGCGGTCTTGTTCACGGTAGACATTGTTGCCAGAGAGGACTCTTCTGTTTCCAAGTTTTGAGGTTCAGAATGCAGATTTCTGCGTGCAAGGACGCGCGGTAAGACTCTTGCTAGGTGTTGGGTGTGTAGATGTGGTTGTGGAACAAAAGCAAGACGACCAACAAGCATGCACACAAGAATTTCGAAAGAGGTAAATTGAAATTTAGCCGTTCGAGTCAAATAAGCGACCATGTGACCCAGACGCGTCGCGTACATGGCCAAGCGTGCACATACATCCCAGGATTAATGCAACAATTATTGACGCGCCGTTCCCGCGGACTTTGTTGGTCTCTGGGATACACATCTTCAACTTTCAAGATTCCCCAAACTTTAAATTCCCGTGTGAACAATTGCGGCGAGCTGAGGCACAGCCTTGGCATTGTAGTCGAATTTGGTGCGCGACTCCTTGCGGAATTAAACGGCGGTATCGATCGCGAGGCAGCGGGATTAATGAACATACTCGTGAGTTCCTGTGTCCACAACCACATATACTTGATTCGGAAGTATTCAATGTTTACCGTGGGGAGCATTTACAGCACTATTCTCCCAGGAGCCAAAGAAGTAGATGACGACTCTGAAACCTTGAACGTTGTTTCCCATCCGTGCGCCACCGGCTGTTGCACTTACCCCCATCGATCTCAAGTAAAATCTCGTCCCAAGGTTGCGGTGGTTGAAATCTTACCTCCCTCTCACGGGAATCAGAAACTTGTTAGTTCCGTAGATTGCGGTGGTTTTCATTTTCGTCTTCAATTGAACTTGAAGTTCATTCATTGTCGCGTTCGCCGTGGCCATGACATGGAGCCGGGAATCAGATATATATATACTGGAATCAAATCGACCGGTTGGACGCGTAGCTGTCACTGACTGTTAATTAATTAACGGCTGTTCATTGGATGTCTATCTGCCTGCGGATCGGGGGGAGGCCTGGGTGTGGAAATTAATTACAACTATTATTTTCTGGTTAGGATCTCTATTGGGTCTCGATAGGAATAAAAGCACCGTTTGGTCCCATGCATATAGGAATTGCAACGCATAAGCGGACCGGCACTGAATATGACCGGCACCAATACTTAGTGCCAGGCACATTATCTGTAAATGAGTTCAATGAGAATGAAATCGGATTTCGGAAGAAGTACTAGGTTTGGGGTTGAACCAAGTCCAGTAACAGGTCCGCCTCCGTGTTCGTCTCGACCGGACACAAAAAAAACTACCCTACTTCAAGTCCTCATGAACCACTAAGGCTGGAGTCGAATCAAGCCTATATATCTGCTTCAATCTTACTTTCGTGAACAGTGATAGGCAAATGAGAGCAGGTGCACGCCAAGTGCTACTGAGTCAGTCTCTCTTCTGCCTGGTCTCTGGACCAAGGTAAAATTGAAAGAATATAATAAATAAATAAAAAAGCCTATGCTCTCAGCAACCAAGACCCAGCCCGGAATCGAACCGAGTTGAATTCTGAAGTTCCGTTGCTCTACAGAAAGCAGACACAGCGGGTGCTACTAGGTCTCTTTCATTCGTCTCTGTTCTCGTGCAGGCAAAGGAAAAATATATGAGGATGTGGACAAAACATAAAAAAAATGACCCCAGCCTAGATTGGAACCAGTGAAGTCTTCTGCCCCCTAAATATTATCGACGGCAGATGCACACCAAGTGTTACTGGATCTCATTCCCTTAGATTTAGGCCTTGTACTGTACATGTAGAGCAGAAATGCGCAATACTGCAGGCACAAGCTGAGTAAATTTTGACCTGACCCGGCCAGCCAATGAAATCAAACCAAGACCGTTTGCTTGAATTTCCAGCCATGCATGTGTCACTGTCTTTTAACTCCCTCCCCCTCCTACGCAACACAATGGTAAACACAAGTAAAAAATACACTCCCATTTGCCCATGCGAGTGGCCCAGCCTGGAGTTGAACCAAGACCGTCTGCTTGGACCATGCGACCACCCTGTCACTGGAAGCAGATGCACATCAAGTGCTACTGGGTCTTGTTGTTTACTTCGGCCTTGAAGCAAGTCGATTAAAAATTATGGCGAATCAATAATGCCCATCATTAAATTCGAAGTCGACTGTTGAACATGCACAGAGACAGTGGAGAGAATGCACGGTGAGTGCAGTGAGTTCTGCATCGTCACTGGTTTTTTATGGACAAATTCCACGCAAGAAAAAGGCCCCGGCGTGAAGTGCTCTGTCTATTTTCCAACATTTGAACCAAGTACAGAAGCCGAAAACGGCAATCATCTGCGGGGACGCGGTTATCAATGTTTGACTCGCACCACACTTCTTCTTCGCTCAATTCCAACTCAATTCCCACTATCGAATGTGTCATATCTTTACTCTGTGGGGGTGTTTTGTATTTGGTCAATTTTCCTCTTGAGTCCGGCACGGTGGTACAATCTCGTATTCGTTCCAAACTCGTTCGCAGCAAGTTCTCAGATGACAGAAATCCGGACCTCTGGTAGCTCGCCGCTCATCTTCAAATCGTTCAAGAACTTGTTGAACAGAGGACACAACGATAATGGATTTCAATTTATTTCCACCCGGACGTGCGACCGCCAACAAGATGGTCTCTTCATTGCCATCTTTCATCAGCTCGGGCGTCCCGCTGTGCCTTTTAGAGTGGTATGAAATCTCGCCTTCCCTACTAATTTTCCCCTCGAAATCCTACCCGTACTTGAATGTACCTCTTATTCTGCCATTGGGCGTCATTGGAATGGCGGGGCCGAAATCTAGTATTCTCTCGTGGTCCCCATCACTGCAAATTAGCGCTGCGGGTGGCTGGTACGTATCTGACATTTTCTTCTGCCGTGACGTGCGGCGCCAATCATGGGAATCCAGCCTTCCGGGTTGACGTTATAGGCAAACGAATCGTTGTCCCTTGGACCGCAACTATCATGAGGTTCTTCCTCCCTCAAGTGCTGTCGGCCGTGGCCATATTCTTTCTTCCTTTGGCTGCACAGCTTGTAAGTCTCACTCCGGGTGCTCATGGAATCGAGTCCAGCAAGGCGGATACGGGCACAAAGCAGGATGACAGCCCTTGCAACGCCCAGGCCTGGGTACGTGCAGAGGATCTCTCACCAAACCACATTTCCGAAGGTGACTCGCCATCCCCTCCTCTCCTGAGAATGAATTCTAATACGAGTGCGATAGGGGAGCTCCGCGTCAAAGTCTCGCGCCCTGAGTGCGCGCATCAGGTCGTGTCCGTCGTCCTGCGTTTACAGCTTAAAGAGTTCAGCGAGTTCGTGTCCCTCAAGAACGGTGTGGTCCTGCAATGGCAGGCTGTAAATGAGACCAAGCCCCCTGGTGATGTGGTTCATGAAGTGGTGTACGACTCTCGATCGTACGCGGAAATGGCCAGCGATCCCAACCTGTGGAATGTCCAGGCGCAGGAGCGCTTGGCGTGGACGACGGAGGCCACCCTCCTCGATCATCTTCCTGGTATGTGGGAGGACCTTCAGACCAGAATCATTATCAATGGCAAAATTATAGATCTGACTCACCCTATTGTCACACCATTCACGGTCTCTGTTCCTCCTGTTAATTATCCACCGGGGGATGAACGAATCCGAGTAGTCCGTAGGACACGGCACTCCTGGGGCGACTTGAGCTACGAATACACCGCGGTGAGTCTGAATTCCCATAAGCAAATCTCATCTCAATTTCATGAACTCTTTCCAGATCATGACGTTCACGGATGGGCGTACTGTGAACGTGCCAGCGGGTCACACGACATTCGTCCCAGCAGACCACGTAAAGCCGACGAAGATGCCTTCCTCGTGGAATGCTACATTCAAGGATCAGTGTGACGAAATTCTGAACAGGGAGCTCGACAGATGCCTTCCAAAAGATGAGCGGTCCGAATTTGTAGCAGAAGTCACACTCGATAAAGGCAACGTCGTTCAGAAAGGTTGATATCTAGGCTCTGCATAGTATTTATTGAGATTTTGCTGATCGAGCTTTCAGGAAGTCTCTTGAAAGGACGAGTAACGGTCCACAGCACGCGCGGCTCGACAACGGTGTCCGGAATATCCGCCGGAGTGTGGACCGCCTACCGTGATCACTAGGCCCAGGCTCGGGCCGCAGCCGCAGGTGACGCCGGCTTTGTCGAGGCAACATCTTTCTCGCAACAGAGGTGTAGGACTGCGATCGGCGGTCGGCCTCTCAACGCGGATACCCCGAGTTATGCGCAGATCTTTGCTGGACGGGCGGAATTCCCCGAGTGGCGGTTTCCTCCCGTCATTTTGGTGTCCAGCGATGACACCCAAAATAACACTTTCACTCCTGAGCACCCGCACTTCGATTTCGAGTTCCATGTTCCGAACCACAACCCTGTGGATTTTCCGTCATATTACAGTAGCGCAGAAAACCAGCTGCTGCTCAACCTTGACGTGCTCTATGCACCAGAAGTTGCCGACTGCTTGAAGATGCCTCAGCCACGGCCGCCGAGAACTGCGGCGGACGAGGCGGCAGCGACGGAGGAGCGGTTATGGGACTCGACAGCGCCCGTCGGGCATCCGCCACCCAAGAGTAGGCGATGCGTGATGACCCTCGTGGCCACGGTCCCCCTTACCTTGGTCGGGAGCGCTATTCCGACTGAGAATCCTATCGCGTATTACTTGAGGACTGGTCTCGCGCCAGTTATCCGACCTGGGTTGGAAATCGAGTTCACTGAATTCCCTCTCGCGGACCCTGTGGTTTATGACGAGCCCGTCGGTGATACGGTCGCGCGGCTGCTGGAGCCACACCCAGGGCCATGGAAGGACATTCCGGATCCCTCCAAAGGCTATCGGTGGGGCCATTATGCGGGTCTACTTTGGAAGAAGAAGGTTGTGGCAGAGGAGAGGGGAATCCTGAAACAGCTCCGGGCTGAAGGCGTGGAGCCTCAGGGAGAAGCGCAGCAGCCCTGGAGCAACTGATACAATGTGATTCCATTTGACCACTACATGAATTATAGACAAAGAATTTATCGTGGTATCGATTCTATATCTCGAGTGTTTGGGTGTACTACGTACAGTGATGTACCACCACTTGGGACGGTATCACCACTTGGGACGATGGCCATTTTCAGCCTCCCCACTTTTGTTCTGTCCTCAGAGTTTTTTCCAATGCAAAGTGATACGTCTTAGGTATACTGTAGTATAGTTTGAGGATTATTGAGGGAACAGATCTCATTGAAATTGAGCATCACCATCAAAAGTGCCGAAAACATGAAATGATTTGATGTGCATTTTTGGATTTGTGCAGGCAATTATTCAATCAATGGTCTGTAAGTTGGTATACTTCAGTTTCCGATGTACATCCTCCACCCGGGGCAATTTCAACGTGACCAAGTGCTTCTATCTATTACAAAAGGTGGATTTCGCTGGGGAACTCTATATGGGGTATGTCACATCACATTCCCAATTCGGTCTATCACCGAGCCCGGGGGCTTGAAACCAAAACTCGCAGACTATGAGATTGAGGTCCTGCTACCGAGACCCAAAAAAAACATCCAAGACGAGCAGGACGAGGACGAGGCAGAGAACAGTGTCCATGGGTCCCAAAGTGGGGGTAGATTAGCCGATGATTAGATCAAATAACCGATGATTGTGACGCCGTCCCAAGTGGTGGTAAATGATTGATAAGAGAATTTTTGCTTGATCCTGCTTGATATCGGCCAGTCCCGCCCCATTTTCTCAGAATTATCATACAGAATACAGATTTGATACCAAAGATGTGTTTGGCCAGGTCAGATTGGCTGTTGGAGCCTGCCTCAATTACTCCAAGATCATTCTTTATTTGGCCGTCCCAAGAGGTGGTACATCACTGTACCACTTGGTGACTTGACAGTGTATGGTAGCAATGGTAACGTGTAATGGGCCTCCAAAATGTTGCCTAATTTCCAGAGAGTAACACGTAACAAGTGGCCTGTTGCTAACTTTCAATGAGGAATAAAATAATAAAATCTCCAGAGCGATGCCGACAGGCAAAGCAGATCCAACAAGTTGATGGGCCATAGGGCTGGAGGAGAAAGCGATAGGAAGAAGAAGGAAATTAATTCAAAGCTCTACTACTGTGTTGTGTACAGCTGCGAACAATAGTGGCTTGCCCTCAAAGCATTCAACTCAGGTTACCTAAATTCAGATCATCAGATTGATGGTCAGGTCGGGTCGGGTCTGGGTCGGGTCCGACCCAACCCGCTGACCAATGCTGTGGCGGCCCAACCTGACTCGCTTGCAACTCGAGTAGTTTGATCTCGGCACCACGGTAATGCATTGATGCCAACAGACTGGTGCTGCTACGAGCCGCTTGTCACTGTGTGCCTCCACAAAATCTTCCTCCAACCTCCCAATGTTATCCCACAGAATGACAGAGATTGACTCAAGGCAGCGAAGTCCTGAGTCCATCTATGTCATCGGTACAATGGTGTGGGTTGTGTGCTGACACAGGATAACAAAATCTTGTAAACAGGGGAGAACAATAATTAGAGAGCATCCGGGGACATTGAAGAGACAAAAGGCTAGTGTATTAGTGATCACAATCAGCAGGACAACAGCAGCACAGTGCAGCAATGACTTACAGCCAGACAAAAGGGCCGCCATCTGATGGGCACTGTCATTGTTATCTGATCGATCTTATCTGCACCACCCAGCACTGCCCCAGAGAGTTGGGTCGGGTCCGACTTGACCAGAACCTCCTATGCCTCAGACACTCTCCCTAAATTGGCATCCGTAATGTGTAACTTGGCCTCGGTTGCTAACTTTTCAAAATTTGCAAGTGTACCGTGATGTCAGGAATCACCCGGGTTCGCACAATGTGTCCGTATGGATACAGACATGTCTTAGCAGCACGGGACTCTCATGACGCCACTACGTGACCTTCTCATGGTTGAAACCTGGCCACGGATTCTAATGCTGCAGACTCGGGGAGTCTGCGCCACAGGATACAGAAGACGTTAGGGACTAGGAACCCATACAGACAAATCCTAGTCCCCAGATGCACCAATGGCTGACACAGAAGCATACACAAAGTACATGACTGGTTGCAAACCGATCGGGGTTTGAACCACTGGATATGATGACATGCAGGATTAGGAAACCCGAATGTCAGGTCTCCTAAATCCTCTGAAGCCATGGAAACGAACACAGAGGAGTTCAGGAGTATCAGCATTAACACTCCTTAATGCTGCGGTACAGGAACTGATCGCAATTGACCGTGATCACTTTAATTTATTAGAAGCCTATATAAGCTCAGTAGAATCTCCATGTACAGTAGATTCTACCTCGTCTAATCTCAGGCTTCTACCTTGGCTTGACATAGGCATTGTCTCCACCCTGCCCCGCTTCCTTCACATCGTACTACGGGTTGTATCCACACCCTGGGTTGTATACCTGAGTGGATATCACACCCTCTTCGACTCGTTCCGGGTTCCGCCTCGCATCCTGACCTACGACATACAGCCTCCTAGGGAGGACATCGTACAACTGATCCTACTGCTCGGGGAACACACGAGCTACTAGCGTCTATCGGGTTTATCCTGGTTGGGGTTCTCACTGGGTTACTCGCTGTTTAGCCGACCCAGAGGCCATTGCTGACACGTGACCCAGCCTGTTATATCCAGTCCAGCCTCTGTCCCACCTCTGGGCCAACTCTGCCAACTCCAGACCTCTGGTCCACCAGAGTTGGCTCTGGACTTCGGAACTTCCGCTCTGCCTTCGGACCTTTCGGGTTTTACACAATGAAGGATTACTGAGTGTTTCCCGTTTATCCGCCTAAGTGCAAACCTGCAACTATGTTATTTTTTGTATTATATGATTCCATCACCTTGACTTTGTATAAGTCTTCTGACTTATTGTTTAGCTTACTTCTTTCCCCTTCAGTAATAACAATTAGGATATTTGTATAAAAGACTTCTAGCTATGCTACTGTACTTTAGTTTGATAATTGTCATGAATCACCCAGGTTCTACTTTTTTGCACGATGTGTCCGTATGGATACAGACATGTCTTAACGGCACGGGACTCTCATGACGCCACCACGTGACCTTCTCACAGTTGAAACCCAGCCACAGATTCTAAAGCTGCAGACTCGGGGTAGTCTGCACCACAGGATACAGAAGACATTAGGGACTAGGAACCCATACAGACAGATCCTAGTCCCCAGACGCACCACGACTGACACAGAAGTGTACACAAAGTACATGACTGGTTGCAAACCGATCAGGATTTGAACCCCTGGACACAATGACATTAAGGATTAGGAAACTCGAACATCGGGTCTCCTAAGTCCTCCGACACCACAGAAACAGACACAGAGGAGTCCAGGAGTATCAGCATTAACACTCCTTAATGCTGTGGTACAGGAACTGATCGTGATTGACCACGATCACTTTAATTTCTTTGCAGCCTATATAAGCTTGGACTAGCTGCTACTCTGTAGAATCTCCATGTACAGTAGATTATACCTCATCTAATCTCAGGCTTCTACCTTGGCTTGATATAGGCATTGTCTCCACCCTGCCCCGCTTCCTATCCATTGTATTGCGGGTTGTGTCCACACCCCGGGTTTTATACCTGAGTGGATATCATACCCTCTTTGACTTGTTCCAGGTTCCACCTCGCATCCCGACCTACAATATACGGTCTCCTAGGGAGGACACCGTACGGTTGGTCCTACTGCTCGGGGAACACACGAGCTATTAGTGTCTATCGGGTTTATCCTGGTTGGGGTTCTCGCCGGGTTACTCGCTGTTTAGCCAACCCAGAGCCCGTTGCTGACAATAGAGAGGTTGCGCAACAGCCATTTGGGCCATCTGATGGCTTTTTTGATGTGCGCACATGAATGGCTGATGGCTCCAATAATCTCATTGATTTCCATGCCATTCGTCAATCCTACCTCTTGCACCATGGAGACACAATTTCTGGAGGCATCTTTATCTTTCTATGAACTCATTTCCGACCTCCTGAATGCTCTTGATAAATGATGGATCAGCCACGAAGGAGGATTTCGGCCCCAACAGGTGCATAGATCTCTACAATCTCTGGCTTGAACAGTTCTGCCAAAGTCTTGTCGGGTGACACCATGAAATATATCTTTCTAAGTTTGTCTATATGGGCTAGGTTCACCCGCCGGCCAAATTCTCCGGCTCAAGAGAGGGTGTATGAGTTGCTGTCGCCGATGCTGGAGTCTTAGGACAAGTCTTGGCACATGTTTTCATGGTAGGTATGCAGGTGGTACTGGTATTCGACTGGAAGATAAATGAAAGAAACAAAATGTGTGTCATTGTGGAGCCATTTGATGGGCACACCAAAAAAGCCATCAGATGGGCCAAATGGCTGTTGCACAAACAGGCTAATAATTAATGTTGCTTGACTTCATCTTGCGCTCGAGTCCACCTCCGGTGTTCCTCTGAACTCCTCCTTGCCACTTTGGTTTGTTCAGCCAGTCTTGATTAGAACACTTACTCTGTACCTCAGTAGTGTTGCGGTAAACTAGATTGTTCTCCAAACCTTCCACTGGAACTCCGAACAGCTCCGAACTCCAACCCCGGACTTTCCGGATCCTCCCCCCAGACTTCTCTCAGTCAATTTGGCATTTAACACAGCTGTTGCTACCAAGAAGCATGCAATGTGTGTGCAGCAATGCAAATTTCTTCTGGAGCCTGCTGCATAAAATTACAATTGTGATGTCAAAGTCCATGATATACAAAACCCCAAAGAAACGCAACATGAACAACACACACAAAAAGTCCAGCCCAGCAACACCAATCATCACCCGACAGATCGTGCTAATTCCGTGCCCAAATGCAGACCTGACTTCCTATTGTAGCGGTTCCGTAGTCTCCCAGTGTCAGACTCAATAAAACAAAAATTAAGATAGTCAAAATTTTTTGTTTATATAGAGTCTGATCGAAGTGTCGGGTTCAAATCCGTCGATGAATAAACGTGATAAATGCATGATCTCACGTGCGCTTCCCATGTCCGGCCCACGGCTATTCTCAGCGCGTCCACCGACTACAGTGCGACTACAGCTGCCAACTCATGTCCCGAGGCTTCAAATGGAAGACTGATGAAGGCCATGCACTAGCCCGACATATTCTGCATGCTAGCCCTCTCCTGTATGATCCCCACGACTACCAGATTGAAGGCATCTGCTGCAGTCTACTGTACCATTTCGACCAAGTGTTCAGTAACACGTAACACAGATTTTTTTTGATGTGTGCAAAAATCGCCTTAATTCAAAAGAAAATTTCTCGGGCATCTCGGATAAAAATTGATGAACACTTGGTCGAAATGGTACAGTAGACTGGCTTGTACTGAGGGGACTCTAAGGGGCTTTCTGGAGGGTGGGGAGGTTCATTCGAGTCCATAGTGACACCATGGACTGGTTTGACGCGTCCAACGGGTACGGTGTGCGCGAGGAACGACGGACACGCGGAGATGACTGCGGGCCGGGCGTGGGAAGTGCACGTGAGATCACGCGTTTATCACGTTTATTCATCGACGGGTTCAATCCCGACACTTAGTACAGACTAGTGGTTCCGGCAGGGACATGATTCTCAATATCGCAGCAAAGGCAAAATTGGAACCAGTGGAAGCTGCTTGAGGAACCAGGCAGGGAATTTGTGTTTCATGATGTTTTGAAGGATTGCTGCAGAGATAGTGATGTCCCATGTCTGTGATACTGTCCACAAGAAAGCTTGAAATGCGAGTACAAACCCTAGTCGTTTGTTGGAGAAATGGTTTGAAGCCGATCAGGATAAATAATCACTGATAATGCAATATGGCGCGGGCCGACTGATTATGGCAAGATAAGATGAAAGAACAATTATCACTCTGCTTCAACTCTCATCTGCCACCAGACTGAAACTCAGGTGCAGGGCTCCTTTTGGACTCATTTGAGAGTCATTTCTTAGTGTTTGAGGCTCGTTCTGGCTATCTGGGTTCACAGCGACTTGGAAGGAAGGAAGAAAACATATCTGCGATTTGGCGAAAACATTGTCAGAGCTCTTTCTCCACTGACCTTTTGCTTTTGTCCTGAAAAGTCTATGTCCAGGTGTCTCATCACATGAATTTAGTTCTCGTACACTCTGGTCAATATCTGCTCGTACCTCATCCGTCCAAGCTATCCTACTCTCTGGAGGTAAGTACTGGTCAAACAAAACCCATGGATTGGGTGACTTCACATAAGACAGAAGTGTGTAAAATCACATACTTTCGTCAGTTTGCTGAGATGCCGGTGCTCCCATCAGGACCCCATCGGCCTCAGATCTCGCTTACACTCCCTCCAACCCTTGTATACTTGGGTATCTGTTCAAGGGGTCAGGACCCCCCAAACATAACAAATTTTGTTGAAACAAACCGAAAAAGGCAATGTCGGAGCACGGCCTACTAACGGCTCAATGGTACCTCATCCCCTCCTAATCTAACCTCCACTTAACTTGATTGTACGCTCAATGTATGCTTGTTTCTGACCTACATTGACCCTTGCCTAGGCTGCTATATCTCAGGTATGGAAAGCCCAGGAACCAAGCCCTTAAGTCCCATTTTGGTTTGTCGCAGCTTGTATCAGCCTGTGGCTGCTGATTAGGTGGTGTGTGATAAATTTGGACACCATTTCACAGCCAAATGATATTCACCGCATAATCCACTAAGATGAAGCCAAATGCACCAAGCAGGCTGGACCATTGCTGATGCAGTGTTAAAGCACGGAGCTTTGTTTTTGCAACTGCAACTACCTTACAGATGGCCACACAGCCCGACATTTGTTTTTCATACTTTTACTTCCCATTGTTGGTACCACTAAGTGTCTGAAAATCAGAGATTTGTCTTACAGGGGGTCACCCATTTACTGCTTATTGGATGTGCATAAAACAAAATAATACTATACTGGGAAATTTCATTCAATTCGGCACAGGTTGTGACCTGTGACCCAAAATACTGATTCAGCACTTCAGCAACCAGCGAAGTTTGGTGTGACACCTCCAAAGATTTGGCATTCAAGACGAAAATTTTCGAAAATTCTGCCTTTTTTGCACCTCCAAGGGAGATTTGGCCCTGATGTCATGCATTTTACATTCGGCACTAGGCACCATGACCTGGGACCAAGACCAAAATTCATTGCGGCACAGGTGGTGCGTGATGTGTGACCACCGAATTGAATGAAATTGCACAGTAACCATTCAGAAACATACTCTGTGTCAGCACTGGTTGGGAGATTCGAGTTTTTCAGCACAATTTACGGTGAAAAAATGATGTTTGTTTTTCAGACATTTTTCACTGAAAAAGTAGCTGAAAAACTCAAAACATTTTCACTATTTTTTGAGCTTGAGGTGAAAATTTCAAAAGGAAGCTCAAAAGAGGTGAAAAAAAAATGAAATTTTCACCGCTTTTTTCAGTGAAAAATGTCTAAAAAACAAACGACATTTTTCACTGTAAATTGTGCTGAAAAACTTGAATCTCCCAACCAGTGCAGTGGTGTTGGGTTTGTTTTTGGTAGAATCATACAAGGTTTTGGGGAGTAAATAACAGATGATATTAGGACTTGACTGAGCTCTGCAAACACTTGGAGATACATAGAAAATTGTACTACTTATATACTAAAATGTCTGAGTCATATCTGAGTTAACTAGAATGTTCCAACATACTCCATACTGTTCTCTGATGTTTGTTACTGACTCTTACCGATTCATTCTCACTTGGGTTGACTCACAACCTCACACTGGTTGGGAGATTCAAATTTTTCAGCACAATTTACGGTAAAAAATGTTGTTTGTTTTTCAGACATTTTTCACTGAAAAAGTGGTGAAATTTTCAAAGCTTTTCACCACCTTTCCAGTTTGAGGTGAAAAACTTGAAAGAAAGTTGAAAAGGTGTGAAAAGGTTTGAAAATTTCACCATTTTTTTCTGTGAAAAATGTCTGAAAAACAATCAACATTTTTCACCGTAAATTGTGCTGAAAATTTTGAATCTCCCAGCCAGTGTCAGCCTGATGCCGGGTTGACTCAACTCCAACAAGTGGCTAGTATCTTCCCCTTGTGCTACTCATCATTCTCCTCAAATCCCTGCAATGAGCACCAGAAACACACTTCCAAATCCTATCCAACTTTCCAGCAAACTCGAAGCTATATCAGACAATGAAATCATTTTCTGACCACCTGCTACTCATGACCTTTGGGAATTGCTGCCAACCGTCCCAAATAGGCACAAGTGCAAAGATTTGGGGCTTGAGAAAATAGGATTTCAAGTTGGGCACAAGGGTTTGATAATTGGAGGGAATGAAAATGTCTTCATAAATACCTTTTTCTGGAGAACCCACATCACAGCTGGTTGGAAAGGCTGGCAGTTGAACATGAAGGTTCAAGGAAGGTTCAAAATGCTTTTTGGTGCTTGTCAATCTCCATGGCACGAGTCCTGAGGTTCAGTATATAACTAGTTGAGCACTGTTTCTGATAAGAAACTGAGTCCAACTGAGGAACTTTAACTTTCAAGTTGTGTTTATGCAAAAACTTGAAGTACGCATTACGGTTGGCTAACCTCAGGAAAATTAGGATCATTGGTTTACATCCGAAGTGCACACTTGGCTAATGAAGAAGGTGGAGAGCAAGCAAGGTAACAATGAAATAAAAACCCCAACCATTGCACAGGGGTTTTCAATGCTGACAGCGTCCACCTCAGGCTCCGAGTCACGTAAACGTTGGACAGACAACTTCATTACTGTTCCTGCGCGTCCTCAAAAATGTTGCCAAGTCCACAACAGTTTCATGTGAATGGATATGGGTCCATCAGTTTCTAGATGAGGGTTTAGAATTCCTACAACTCATAACTATGGCAATGTAACTGTTTGTGACCCGCCGCTCGCCGGCCTCTTACTATCATGTGACTAAACATTATTCACCTGTCGCACGGTGATGGCCGTGATGGCAACTGTCAAAGGACTTGCGCGTGATCGGAGCAGCTTCAGCGGGCGCCAATTGAGCGCTAGGCAAGTAACTTACCTCCACTGCATGTAAGGTCAAGAATGAAGCATGATTTATCGTGTATTTCGAATATAAGCTATTACTAAATCACTGCCGATGCTTTATTGCCCGGTTTGGCCCAGGTAGTCGGATGAGTCTGTCCGGTCTGTGTAAAATGGCAGACATCCTTCACCATGTGTGCAACATCTTTTGATGTTGCCCGCGGCCGATAATGCGTCCAGAAAAGTGTCGACATTCACGGCAGCAACGCCAATAAAATCCGACGCGTCGTCAGTGCCTCCAGACGCCGTGTTCCCATCACCATCAGCCAGGTCCTCCTTCTCCTTCTCCGATTTGCTGCTGCCGCGCTTTTTTCCCGCAAATTCGCGCTGTCCTTTTCTGAGCATTCCCGGCATTTGGTGTTAACCTCAATCCCCGTACTGAACTTCGCCTTCCAATATTGCGATGTTACCTCCTTCTCTTTACGACATTTCTTGCAATACCGTGTATGCGCTCCCATGTCCGCGGGCTGGCGTCGAAGACTGATGGTGAGAGAGTAACGACGGTCACCGACTCACCTGATGTGACAAGACGTGTAATTTCGAGATATTGTAATTTTATGTATAGTTTTGAGCTGGATGCACATAACAAATGTTCGTAGATGTCTGGGTACCACTTTCACCACCACCCACGCGGCTACCGTGAACATATACCTACAGAGGTGGACTTGGCGCCTGCTGAAGTTGCTCCGATCACGCGCAAGTCCTTTAACAGTTGCCATCACTAGACTCGCAGGCCAGTCGACGTCCACTCGGTTACAGACACAACGGGCGAGACGGATTTGGATAAAGAGCAAACAGACACAATATCAGAACAAATAATGATGGGAACGACAACAAAAGGTAACCTCGTGGACGGACTGGGCCGGCATGTCGCCTGTTTTGGTGACGGGCCATCTCCCCGCCATTTGAAAGGTGCGCACTTGGAAAAACCGCGAAATGAGCAAAAATGGGTCCGGAACTCTCTCAGTTGAGGATGGATAACTTTTCATTCTCTATCTATACAGCCTAACATGTTTTTTGACTTTGAGAAAAAGTAAATGGGTCTCTATCGATAGAGAATTGAAAGTTATCCATCTTTGCCTAATACACTTCAAAACCGTTTTTTTCAAGATTTCTCACTTTTTCAAAGTTGCACCCTTTCAAATGGCGGGGAGATGGCCCGTCACCAAAACAGGCGACATGGGAGCCCAGCCTCCCAGCATAATTTGCCGAGTGATTGTTGTGTTGTTGCTTTGCTGGGTTACCGGATGGGCACGAGCCTATGCCATCACCATCACCGTGCGACACAGTTTTGGGTGAATAGAGCTTTTTTGCAACCGATGTAAAATGCATTTTTCTGTATCAAGTGGAGCACCGTTTTTCATGATGCCAGCCTTTGCTCCACAGTTTGATCTTCAAGCAGGAACCTTGTCGTACCAGTTTCTTGCGAACCGCGGCCGCTGCGGTCGCCGTTTTTGACTGGGATGGTTAACAGGACCGCCTTGAGCTGCCTACGCGAGTGGCGGGCTCGAAAAGCCTGAGATAACCTCAACGAACCTCATATGACACGTATTCCCCACACACCCACGGCTACCACGGCGCCCCGCGCGAGTATCAATCTGATTGAGAGGATTTAAAACAACGCGCTAATTGCGGCACCTTCCTGCACTCCCTCCTCCCCAGCATTCTCCGCAACCATGTCGTGGGCTCCAAACGAAACGGCCGCACAGCTGTGGAATGAACGTTGTATCTTCATTGGACAATTGATCGGTGCAATTGGATATGGTATGTAAGGCTCTCGAATTGTACTCATTCGTATTTGAAGTCGGACTCCAGGTGTTCACCTAACCCTTTTTTGCCAATGCGTGCCGGCCCTTTGTGCTCGCAAATCCGGCCGCCGCAACCGCGAGCTGTTGATTTTTGTCTTCATTCTCTTTGCTCTTGGGAATATTGGGAATGCGACGTCCTTTCTCTTTGCTCAGAAGTCCTTCATCGATGACCGGGACTATCCTGGTGGCCCGGGTGCATACTTCGTCGAACAAAGCACCGATTGGTCCGCTGTTGTATGCAATTCGGTTTATATTGTCAACACCTGGTTCCAGGACGGTATCTTGGTAGGTTTTCGGAACATTTTCATCCCTGGACTGTGAGCCGACCAGGCCCGTCAGCTGTACCGCTTCTGGGCTATTTGGTCTCGGAACTATTATATCGTGGTGGTACCAGCCCTTGCGTTCTTGACTTCGATGAGTGAGTGTTCGCTGTTTCGCATGGAACCGTTTGATTCACATTGGCCCAGTTCTGTCTGCCATTCTCATCGCAGAGCTCTGTCAACCTGGAAATTCTTTCTGGACCGCTATCAGCATGAAGCTAGCAATCCCATACTGGGCGATCTCGATTTCCATGACAGTAATCCTAACCGCACTTATTGCCGGCCGCCTCCTGTTCATGCGCTATCGGCTCGATAAACTAGTTGGGGCCCGTACTTCCACGCCATATGTGACTATCACAGCCATGCTTGTTGAATCCGCCGCCCTTTATTCCATCAATGGTCTCATCTTCCTCGTCAGCTACGGTGTGAATAGCCCGTCCCAGAATCTGTGGCTTCCTCTCCTGGGACAAACTCAGGTGAGGACGATCTTGCTCTCAAACACAGCAGCTGATCTTCACCCACCATAGTCCATTGCTCCGCTGCTCATTATTCTCCGTGTAGCGCAGGGTCAAGCGTGGTCTGGAGGAACAACGGATCAACTCACTTCCATACGATTCGGGAAGCAGATTCCGGCTACGCGCACGACCAACGCCGGATCCACTACCGTGTTGGACACATTCCACTCGGGGCCGACGAATGGGAGGGTGGGAAGCCACCAGGACCTGGAGCATAAACAGGACGGAGAGGAATCCTTGTCCGAATTCCGCGCAGCGGTGGTTTGAACTCAGTAACCAGCAATATAATTATATTACCTCCAGGTAGCCGAAAAAGTGGGAAAGTGTTTGCTTCGTACGCGGTCCCTGGGGTGTCAACTTGTACGGAATTCGCCGTAGTGGTTTATGTGGGGCGGTCGTGGCTTGACGTCGCTGTCCTTTCCCGTGGCCGTATTTGCGGGTTATCTGTATGTACAATTCGGACTCAATTCATTCAGTATGGCACAGCGAAGACGGCAATTTTTTTAGCAGCTAGGCAGTTGTGTCAATGACACTGAAGAATACAAATGTAACACATCCACCTACTCAACATGTCAATTACACTTGACCTTTTGTTCGCTGGTCATGGTGGGGTGATAATCGCTCACGCAAGTCGGCAGAAGCGAAAGGGGTGTACAATTTGGGTATTGGAGCAGTCAACATTCGGGGCAGACGCGTCCGTCCCCAAATGCGTAGACGATGCGTACATCGCTGTTGAAGGTGCAGACACTGCGTATATCACCGCCGGAGGTGCGAAGATGCGTACATCGGCGAAGGAACGGACGATGCGTACTGCTCTTCCTCAAGCAAACCTTTGAGGCAGGTGTTCGCGCGCAGAAAGAATGTGCCATTCGCGGACTCGTAGCCCCACGCCAACGAATATTCGGCGTGCAGTCCGAAGGGATAAGAGGTGTGTGGATTTTTGCTTTCAGGAAATATGAGCCGCCATCCGGGCACTTCTGGGGCGGCCGAGGTTTGTCAAACCGCTCGAACTTCCAGGAGTTGAATAGTCTTTGACCTCCATCAGGACAGGCGGCGCTTACAGAGATGAGGTCGAACTTGGCTGAGGTATCCCTGCAGGATGATGTTAACAGTGGGCCCAAAACGGATGCAGGCTACGGAGTGGTTTGCCATAAGAAATACATTAATTCGTGAGTATGTTGCTGGGAACAGCGTAAACTAAATCATTGTCCATTGTCCGTTGATCGTGCAAAAATTTCTGTCCCCAAATCTCATGCAATGTGAAATATCGAAAAAACAACAACCTTCAACCACAGTTGAAATAATTGCCCTGAATAACAGCCGGGCAGCCCTGCGTGTCTGTTTAAATATAACAACATTAGCATTGGAGGTTCAAGGAGAAGATGTTATCGAATGTACCTTTGTTGGTCGGGCAATCTGCCGGATCGTCGCAGCACTTGATACACGCGCGCGGGCCGGCGGGCTCGACGAGTTCGACGTAGTGCTTGTACCTGAATTGTTATTGTTGAGTCGACCGTATCCTTTGCACCAAACAAAGAAGCACCAAAAGAAAAAAAGAGAGAAAAGAGGGAAGCTAGAGGTAGAAATAAATCAACGAACCCAAGACAAACCGAGCCCTGCGGGTTCCCCAGCCCGCCAGCACCGCCACTCGAGTCATACTGCCCTCCACCGTCGTTGGGATTCAGACGGCTCAACAGCTCGGGGCGGATGCAGCCGGTCACTTCATAATCCGGATCTCGTTAGCTCGCGCTGCCACGGAGAGATAGGAATAAATGAAGGAATGATGCGTACATTGAGCGTATCGGCCGCCGTTCTTCCCGGTTCCGCTTTTGAAGGCGACGTTGCTCCAGAACTCCGCGGGGAGCTGGCCCTGGGAGGAGTCGTATCGGCCGTTGGGCGAGCAGTAGGTCTTCATCCCGCCGGGGTGCTCGCTGTCGCCGATGTTCGTGTGTGGGTCGCTGGTGAGTAGGATAGATGAGTTGGATAGACTGGGCTACAAAGATAAGATGGGCATACCGAGGCATGATCATACTAGGCAGAGAATTCGGACGTTAGTTGATCGTCAGAGCGGAGGACAGAAAGCGCGGACTCACCAAAACTTATCCGTCGACGTCACGTAGACGATGTTATCCACTGCCGCGCGCGGTTGCAGCGCGTCGAGGCCCGAGGGAGACGCCAGTACGGCAGACAGCGCCGCAGAGAGGAAGATGAAGGCGGAGCGCATCGTTCGTTATTCGTTAATGGGGTGGGGATTGTGGGGATGAACCGAAGTTGAGGTTCCAGTTCGTGACTCGAGGTAAGTTTGAGCCGCCGTTTTATACCGTCTCGCGTGTAATTAAATTACGGTCTCAAGTACCCGACGTTTGGGCGAAACACGAGGACAAAGCGACGTGATGAAGCCCCGTACCCCTAGTAGCTCCACGAGTTCCCGTCTTGAACTGATGCGCATCAAGTTGGCGCCCGACCGTGTCCCGAGCCATGGTGGGAGAGAAGAACTCCAGAGCCCCGTCTCTCGTTGTCCATTGGCAACCAAGGCTTTTCTGCTTCGAATGCGGCGAGAGTGATTGTCGAAGAACAAGAAGCGAGAAACTTGAACTTGGCAAAGCCAATGATCCACCGGCAATCTTGCAAAGTGCCGAGCTGAAACACCAGAGATTTCCTGAACGGGCCTCGTCCAGCCCAGAAGGAAGGAAGAGCACGGATCTCGAGTCTTGACTAGTTTCGGCTACCCAGCTTTGAGAATTATGAATGTCGGAAACCGAATTCGGAATGGCTGTTCCCGATCAGTGCGAACAGTTCATTCAACTCGAACGAGTTTGAACTTGGAGTGCTTGATTTTATTCTGTTTCTTGAAGGGACCAAATGTTTTCTTGGCGTCACCCAAGAATCAATGAGTAACCTATTCGCGAACTTTGCTTGCCTTAATCTTCTTATCGGAGTTCACTGGCCGTTCTGTGCCGGTACAGCCTGAGGATGTGTACCAGATTTCTATCAGCGGCGATGCTCGGCGAGTCGGCAATGACAGCCCGTCAACTCACGGACCTTGCCCTCAGGCCTCGCGCTTGTGCCTTGTATAGGAAATGCTGGATGGGTTTGAGACGGAGAAACTGCAATGACTCAGATCGGGTGACAAATGTGGTTCAACTTCTACTTACAATAGTTTTGTGTTTGACCGATGGGTTCGCTGATTGGGAGTTGAGCACTTGCTGAACCACTGTATCTCTTTCAGTGACATGAATTTGAATTTTGCATGTATTTTGTGAATGTAGTCGCGGTCCAACTTTCCCCGTGAAGTTCTGTCTCGGAGGTAACCACATTTGTATTACATAGCAGCGGGGGCACAACCTACCGGCTTCGTTCCGCGCAGTTCTGAGATACGCGGGAAATGGCGGCCTAAATGACGTCGTCACGGACACCGCTGCAAGGTGGAATTAAATGGGGTGTTGGGACACGTAGGGAATAAATGAATAAGATCCACCAAGCTCAAAGTTCCAACGAATTTGAAGATTGTTTGCCAACTTTCGAGTGCTTACATTCGGTTGCGGGTGAAAAAATCGAAATCAAACGAGGGTATCCACCTACCAGTGGCGTGTAATTTCATTTTGAACCTATGCATGTTCGTTGTTCAATGTTCAGGATTTCGTCGTTAGTGCGGAATGAGTACGTATCATCAGGGACGCCGGGTGGGTTGATTCAAATAGCTACCGGCCGTCTTTATGTCCTTCTGTCATCAGCCCCGAGGGAACGAAGATGGGAGCCGTGCCCTGTTAGTTAGTAACTGGACTAACTGAAGCCGAATTGTGGCCACATTTGTATGTTCTGTGTTTCTTTAATGGTACCTTATCCTCCCCGACTTACCTCCAGCTCATTCGTCAAATTCGTCCCTGCATTTGTAACCTGTTCGTCTCCGGGATTGTAATTAACATGGCGCCCGACGACTGTCTCGTTATTAGCAACCGTGCTCAGGAATAATTTTAGAGATCTCGGCAAACAATCAGACCGTCGACTCGTCATGGAGACATCTCAGCGCCAGCATGGTGTGCGGGATGAGAGCCCTGGGGAGAAAGACGTTAATTGCGACCCCGTTGGCAGGTTAAAAACTGACATGAGAGGACGTTGAAAGCAAGGGCGCATGATCATGTGACTCTTCGTGACTCTTCTTCGACCACGCCCTTTACACGTTCCTTTGACTCTTGCTATAATCTTATTATTGTATGATGCAAACCAGCGATAGTACGACTGCTTCAGACACTGCTTCAACAAGCCCTCTCAGTCCTTTCTCCTCTTTCTCTGTCCCCAGCGAACCAACTTCAGACGGTGCGGTACAATCTCAATTACCGCCTTTTCCTAACTTTATCCCAGAACTCCCCGACTTGGGAGCATTCACGACTGTTCTGCGTGCATGGAATCATTTACAGCCACCCCCCACGCACCTTCACGTACCAGCCCCAGCACTCCACTTCTACCACCTCGTCCATGGAGCCCGAATCAGATGATTTCCGGGACCCATCGCTCGCGGGGTCCACAGTCTGGTCCCAGCGTCAAATCGCCTTGTATCTCGACAGCCTCTCAGCCGCTACCGACACCACCGACACCGGCGGTCGTTCTCCGAGCACCCGCTCTCCCAGCTTGGGCTCAGGATCGAACACCGAAGGTGATACCCGTACACTCGAGCTCGAGACTGTCGACTATGAGCTTTCCGACCTCGAAGACCTAGACCTCGACCCCCAGCCCTCGCTAGGGCTGCTAGACGGGGCGCTCAGCTTCATTGCTGCGGAGCGTGCACGGTGGACTGCCCAGCGCGAGGCAGATGTTGCTGCGAACGAGGGAGCATGGAAGCATGTTGTAGGTGCGTGCAGATTTCATTTAGAATCTTGTCAGATAAGGCCAGCGGATCCACGGCGATCCTGTGGGTCCATTCTGTCCGAGGTTGCCGAAACAAAAATACTAAATGAACGATATTCACTACCCTTCGTCCTCTCTACTCCTTGGATATGTGTCTTGGTCTAACCAATATTTTACAGAACCTCGCCGCAAACGTCGTCGAAAACGAACGGTCAGGAACCCCAAGCCTGACGACGCCTCGCGAGACGACCATATAGAGGAAGAGGAATCTTTAGCTGCTGAGGATGCAGATGACTCTTCGTCATCCTTTGACAACACGACAACCACAACAACGACCACTACTCGCACCGTCCCTGCGACACCCGCCCGCTCTCGCAAAGAACGGCGTCGACAGCAGGCCCTCGCCAACACCTCTCCCTCCGGGAACCGCGTGCTCATCCACAGCAAGAGCACACCACAATTGCGCGCGCTCCCCTTCGCCCAGGAGCCGCATCCACATCCGCACTACCCCCGCGTCGTCCAGCTGCGCACCCTCGCAAAAAAGCTGGGCAAAGTCTTCCCCGTGGACAAAGCCGTCCTCGACGGGCTGATCCCCGCCGACCTCGAGCTGCAGCACCGCATGCGCGCCGACGACTTCTTCGTCGACCCTCGCGGCCGCCCGCCCGGCGCTAACGACACGCTTATCCACGTCTTCATCGACCACTCCAACATACTCATCGGGCTGCTCACGTACCTCCGGCGCTACCCGCGCCCGCCGCCGCCCGCACACAGCTCGTCGGCGTCCGTCACCATCACCTCTACCAACGCGTCGTCGACGCACACGCACGCGGCAACCCCCGCGCCCACCACCACCTCCTTCGCCTTCGCGAAGCCGAGCCCAAAGCTCAAGCACCTCTCGCACGCGGCGCTTGCGCTCGTCCTCGAGCGCGGGCGTCCCATCACGCGCCGCGTGCTCGTCACGTCGAGCCCGCTGTACCAGCCCATGGACACCGCGGAGCGGCTGGGGTACGAGGTGCGCGTGTACGCGCGCGTGCCGGATTTGGGGGACGGGCAGGACCGGGTGGGGAGTGCCGGCGCGGGAGGAGGTGGGGGCGGCCGCAGGGGCATAATCGAAGTTTGAGCGCGGGGACGGGGGGGCTGATGGGGTTCATGCAGGGGGGCGGAGGTGGGAATGGGAATGGGCAACAGAACGCGAACGGGGGAGGGGGCGTGGCGGGGGAGTTTCCGACTTTGCGGAATCCGCGGTGGGGAGGGGGGGAATGGGAATGGAGGAGGCGAGGGTACGGGGGGAGGCGGGGGGAGGAAGGGAAGGAAGGGGCACGTGCGACGGGTGTCGGGGAGCCAGGGCAGCACGTCGACGGAGAGCGACGTGCAGGGGCAGATGTCGATGGCCGCCGCGGGCTTCCCACAGGCATTCATCCGCAGCCTCGGGCCCAACGGCGGCAACAGCGGTGGTGGAGGGTCGGCGGCGATCAACATCAACACCTCGACGATGTCGACGCCGCTGTACGGCTCGCCGCCGATCTCATCGTCGCTACCCATGACTATGAGCATGAATACGGCGATGAACGGCGCGCATCCACATGCGCATGGGGTGTCGCCCCCAGCGGGGTACGCGCACGGGCTGCCGACCAACCCGACCGCGCCGCCGGCGAAGGTCAAGTACCGCGAGCAGGGCGTGGACGAGCTGCTGCAGCTCAAACTGCACCAGGCGCTCGCGGCGCTGGACGGGCCGCCGCCGCCCGGCGCGACGATCGTGCTCGCCACAGGCGACGGTAACGTGGGGCAGTTCAACGACGACGGGTTCCTGGGGCCCGTACGGACGGCGCTGAAGAAGGGATGGCGGGTGGAGCTGTATGCGTGGGAGGAGGGCCTGAGCCGTGCGTGGATGCGCGAGTTTGGGGAGTGGACGAAGCCGGTTGCGGGGGAGGCGACGGGGCGATTTAGGGTGGTGGGGATGGAGCAGTTTGCGACGGAGTTGCTGGAGATTTATTGAGCGGTGGAGACATCTAAGTAAGCGTTATTTTCGTTTTAAGGGTATGGGCCAGCGAAACTAGAGAATTTAAAGCATGAGGGTGCTGTAACTACATAAGTGTAGTGTCGGTGCAGTGTGTACGATCTATCTGCGTCTATCGTTGTTGTACATTAGTAGTTGTCTAAAATCTGATATGTATAGTGTTTTTTGGTCATCCGCAGCGCAGCCTTCTAAGCTACGATTCCTTGTGCACGGGTCAAGGGGAGCTGCTTCACGATGCCCTCCGCAAGGTCGCTTCGAGGGAGGCGCGTCAACGGCTCCACCACCACCAGCGTAAGGCGCTTCGCGGAACAGAGTTTGCTGTCGAGCGCGAACCAGGGGTAGGTGTGGACCATGTCAGGCTGATACTGGCTCCGGATGGTGAGGGTGATCTCAGTGGCGCAGAGGCTCAGCTGCGGAAGCAGCGTCCAAAGGGACGAGAGGACACCCGCGGCGCTCCCCTCGAGCTGGAAATCAAGGAGGCCGGTGCTTTGCGTGAGGTCGACCTGCTGGGCGAGCTGATCTGGTAAAACGGAAGATTGTTAGCCCGTGAAGGAAAGATATACGCGGAAATGCTTACCAGGTGCGTCGCCGTCTCTGAAAGCCAGACACAGCGATTTGAGGGTGGGGCTCGCCGTCTGCAGGTACCGCACGACCGTTGGGACCTCCCGTCGCACGATGTGATGCAACGACAGATGCTGGATCGTGGGCATCCGATCCTCCAACGCCAGGAACCACGTCAGGAAGTTGTCGAGGTCGCAGGTGAGAATGAGGGTGTGCAGTGTCGGCGGTAGTTGTGGCCGCACCGCGGGATCGCCTGTCTTCATCCAGCTTCCGCCGACCTCGAGCGATTCGAGCTGGGGGCAGAGACAGACGCAGTCGATAACCTGCTGGAGGGACTCGAAGCGCGACTTGAAGTCGAATTTGAGGTGCACCAGGCGGAGCGCCGGGAGGGCGCCGGAGAGGGAGGACGTGCACACCGTGCGTGTGACTTCATCGCGCACAGGGCGGAGACTCAGTCGAGTCGCTTGCGTTAAAAGCGCGAGAATAGGAACGACGTGAAGGTCGAGCAGGGAAGAACCGGAGAAGCGCAGCTCGACGTCCCGCACCAAAGGACGGATTGAATGGGAACGGGATACTATGTCGAGAAAATCCGGGGCATTTTTGGCGGTCAGCGATATTGAGGAGAACAGGTGGTACCGGCTGGTAGGGATCCAACCCTGGCACACGAGCCCGCAAGAAGCCAGCGTGGCATGGTCATCGTGGCAGAAGTCAATAACCACGTCCTCGAGTTCGGGAGGGAAGCGCTTCATGACAAGGGAGTGCTCCAGAGCCTGTAGATTGTACCGGGGTCCCCCAGCGCGGTAGGTTTTATACTCCAAATAAGCGCCCTCGAGCCTTTACGTCAGGGAACAGACATTAATTCCTTTGGGGACCCGAGCAGCCTCGGAACAGGGTAGGACCCGCCACAAGTCCGCCGATTACGAAGTCGTCCAACATCCTTGACGAGTTCAACGTTCAACGGCCGGATAGCGCTAGATAGTACTCAAGGAGCTCGACCTTCTTATGCATGTGGCCCATTATAAGTACTATGGATCGACGTCCAAGAAAATTCTACGAAGCCTTCACGGTGAACAAAATTTTTGAGTAGACTCTGCGGATAAGCCTTTGTAGAACGCTGTGGAGTCGAGGTAGACTAATACACCAGTTGAAAAGGAGCAATGCGGAGCCCAGAGGAGCTTGGCAGGGTGGCTGCTAGTCAGACAACAGTGAGAGCTTCAAGTCCAGGCGATCGGCCGAACTGCGCCGAAGAATACGTCGTGGTCGTGTAACACCGTGACCTGGTCACAACTGCCTTTCCATTTCGAACCATCTTGTACAACGTCTGATTTCTGATGCATCTTCATTCCAGTGTCTTCATACTAAAAATGCGAACTTCTCGATTCTGTAGTGCCAATCAAGGTGCCGAGTGCTGGAAAACGGGCGCCTGTGCCGCACAAGGTCAGTGGGTCACCGGTCACCCTCGCCGCGGCGAATGGCAAGATGCGTCCGAATCAAATGTTGGCCCTTGGATAGATGACTTGGTGCGCAGTAGGCCACTTAACAGCTTTCGCTCCTCGTACTCCCCCCTCCAGGACGAGGAACGAAGGGACAGCGACGATCTCCAAAAAACTGGCCGAAAATGTCAACAACCTCGGATTCGACAATTCTGTCAGATAACGACAGGTAGAATCCCAATATGTACCTGGCCAGACCGCTCTAAAACTTATAGATTGATTGCGGCGCTCCAAATGTGTTTTCACGAACTTATGCAAAAGCAGGAAGACCAAGGAGAGAGGTATACGATATGCATGATTTTTCAACTACCACGCTGAACAATAATCGAGGATCTCCCGGGCGCTGGAAGCGCTCAAGCCACCCGCACGGGCCAGTGACAAGAAAACGGCATTCTGGGACTCGTACCTGAAACTTGCCGATGAGCATGACAAAGAGTTCCAACAGAAATACAGTACGGATCTTGACACAGCCCTCATTTTTGTGAGTGGTTCATCAAGTGTCATCCATCGAACTGACGTCGAGATTACATTTTTAGGCCGGTTTATTCTCAGCTGTCGGCTCGGCATTTATTATCCAGATACAGCCACAGCTCATGCTTTCTCATCCCCCGAAAATCGTCGTCGTCGTACAAAGCATGCTCTACATAAGCCTGTTTACAACGCTCTTGGCCGCCTTGCTCGCGGTCCTCGGCAAGCAGTGGATCATGTCTTATCAGGCGGCTGGCAGCAGAGGTACTATCGAGCAGCGCGGGCTCGAGCGCCAGCGCAAACTCGATGGTTTGGTCAAATGGAAATTTGACGCGCTCCTACAAATATTCCCGCTACTTTTACAGCTCGCGTTGTTGCTGTTTGCAACTTCGCTCTCCATTTATTTGTGGACTGTCAACCACTCCATCGCGATCATCGTTATGGTTTTGACATCCCTGGGTGTCGCAGCATACCTCATCCTGCTGCTATCGGCCACCCTCTTTCCCGATTGCCCCTTCCAAACGCCTCTTGCACCGTTCCTCATTCAAGTTATCTCGCCCTGTCTGCATGCACTACGACCTATCTTTTCAGAACTCCAAAGGACGATTTGGACGTTCCGATCGTCTCTCAGTCGCTTCAAGAGCGTTGGGATCCACCCCCTCCTTCCCCATTTTGTATCAAATGTTTTGCCTTCCACTCATCTTCGACCAACTCCACCAGATCCATACGCCGGCCAGGAATTCACCCCCGCATCCCCGGAGGTACCTGCTGTTCTTTGGGTGCTGGGTACCTCTACCGACCCCATCCTGATCAGCACCGCGGCCGAGACGGCTATTGACCTTCAATGGCCCCTTGATCTAGATATCAAGTCCACCGAGACGGTGATGACTCGTCTCGCCGAAATCGTACATTCGTGCTTTGACTTTCGACTCGGGGGACCCAAAGTGCGGGATAACATGTCACAGCTTGCAATCGCTTGCGGGAGGCTCTACTGCTCTCTTCGGCTTCTCACCAGGGCCACGAGCATCCATCTAGATTCCCCTCTGCAACACCGTCTGCTGCTGGACATATACATCCAAACGGAATTCGACATCGACGACGCGGAACTTGAAAATGTCCTTCATATCCTTAAAGAGTCGCCGCACTTGATTAATGATGGAGAAATATTCTCCCCTAGTATCAAATGGGCACTCCACATCATTCCGTCCCTAAAATCCATCTCACTTCAGGAGAAGGTGGTGTATCTCCTCGATCACATCCAAGAAGACATGCCGAGTTTAGATCTAGCAAGTTTCGCAAATTATCTATGTTGTCTCAACTCGCTTTTCGCTCCAACCGATCCTCGGCTCATGGTACAGATGGATAAGACGTACGTGGAAAGCCAAAAAAACCCCGATGAACCACGCTGACCGAAACGTGATAGTGATTTTCGAGGAATTCTGATGACCCAGCTCTTTGACGCATTCCTCGACTCATTACTCGTCGTGGATACCTCTGTGATTGTGAGGATAATCGACACGACCGCGCAGCTGACCAGGAAAATGGTTGGACCCACGAGGACGACTTTCCACGACGATTGTGCTCTCGTCCGAGAGATATCACGATTTTGTAATACATTTCCGCGGGTGGAGGGGTGGCTCGACGTCGTGGTCTCGGCCGCAAAACTCTTCAGAGTGGACGATGCCACCGACCTGCAAGAGATACATTCTCTGGCCGCTCCCTCTATACTCACTACTTCCACCGAGGACCAAGCAGCGGATGTGTGCTGGATATACACAGCCCTCGAACATGTTAAACAATCATGGCAGAATACTAAGGCCCATGCGGAGGACTTCCAAGACTGGGACAACAAGACTGCTGATGATATTGGCAGCCTGTTGAAAATATTGGCATGTAGCGGTATTCTGCCCATAAGTCCCTCGGCGGAATCCCTTGGGATAATTCTGCGCGCATTATCCGTATCTGGAACGGTTCTCGCCTTCACGGCGTTTCTTGTTCTCAAGCAGGGACAAGTCTGGTTTCTGGATCCCAATCTACAGGCCACCATGCACAGGTCGTCGATGTTGGCTCAACTTGGTTGCATAGTGCTCGATTGCAAACAATCATTCCCGTCCTCGGAATTTTTGCGCGTCGTGCGGCCGTACATTAAACTGATGAAAAATCTCTCAGTCAGACCAGAGTGGAAAGGATTGCTTCCAATCACAGAGCTTCCTACCTGGATGACAATATTTTCGGACGATGTGTTTCTCGGCAGGATAAAGGCGTTGACTTCCGTCATTCGCAACATATGGGTTCCGAAACTCGGAGAGGATCATCAATTCAGCTATGAGAGCGAAGAGTGTCTAGCTTTTGCTCTCACAGCGCTTTCCAATGTCTGGGATATTTACGATTTTCGGAGTACATCAGAAGAACAATTCTTGTCCCTGGTCCGCTGTACAATAGCAACCACCCTCTATTCCGAGAATCGTTGGAATCAGCAAGAGGTCACTTATTACAGCACGCCAGGACTTCCTCCCTACCTCATGACCATCTTCTCATCGCGACTGTCGAAATCACTACTTCTGGCGGCAGTCAATGCCAGAAATGCGAACTATGTCTCCACGACCTCGCAGGACGAATCTGTTTGTGACTTGGACCAAATGGCTGAACTGCTGGAAGCACTGGCCAAGAGATTGAGAACAGAATTCGCACCAGGCCTTCCCAAAGTTCAGGTTAAAGGCAGGGATCGTGATGTTTGGTGGGATCTCCGAAGGGATCTGGAATCCGGGATAAACGCCTTCGAGAAGTTGTTTATGTGTCGAACACGTTCGTTGGGTTGATCTTCGGCGGCTGCGAATCAGACATTTTATGGACAGAATGGGTAGTTAGTCGAGGGTAGATTGTTGTGCGCATACAACCAAAAAAGAATACCAAATTTTAAGTATATTCCTCGCACGGTCCACAGACCTAGAAGCTTTCGTGCTTCCACCCGCCTTCGCCATCAGGATACATACTGCACTCTGCCACCATTTCGCGAATGTACGAGGGCTCATGCGCTTCCGTCCACTCCCGAATTATGATGTTCCCATCCGAGTCGTCGTGGTTCGACTTCTCCGACTCGCAGTCACTGGCTCGGTCTCGGGTTCCCTGTACCAGTGAGTACAGTTTTGAATCTTCCACGGTGGCTTTCCGTTCGTTTTGCTGTATGTGACCGGGTTATACTTTTCATCGAGCCATTCAACCTCCAAAAACTCCGTTATCCCTGCCCCTGTTTCTTCCAACCGGTCCTTGAGTCGACGCTCCATTCTCCGCCGCAAGCCACGACGAAAATGCATGTCCGAATCGCGGGGTGTGCGGGGGTGGAACCCAATTCGCTGGCATCGCGGAAACTTCCGCGTCAAGACCGTCTTCATGGATTCGGACGCCCGCCACGGAAGAAGATCGTGGAGAATCGCATCAAACTCCTTGCGATCACCCTCCTCGTCTTCTTTGTACAAGATAAGTTGGAAGAACAGCTTGGTAAGGTTCGGTGCCCCTTTTAACCCGTTTATAAAATGCTCCGCAAAGCATTGCGGCCGAACCCATAGAGTAAGCGATTCGAGGGCCACGAACCCAGGTAACCGTTCGAACATATCCAAGACTTGACGTTTATCTATCGTGAAAGGTTAGGATCAAATATCCAGGAGATTTGAATCTTGTACGCACCCGAGGATCGGAATGTCGGATCTATGACGAGATTTGCGAGAGACGTGGCACCGAACCGCAATAGTGGCTCGGTGTCGCAAACAGAGTACGGTTCTTCACCGCAGAAATCCCCAAAGAACACCTATTTGAGGCCGCTAGGCTGATTCGAATGCTGTATCAAACGGGAGATGCAGCCGTTTGTTTCAGAATTACTGCATTCGACGAAAACCAGGTTTTCCAGCGAGGTAGTATCAAACGGCATCAGCTGAGGACGTTTCTGTTCGACCCTTTGGAATTGGTGAGCCTCATCTCCAGAATCGACGTCTGAATCAGAATTGCCGCGGCTGGGGTCTTCCGAATCTGAGTCGTATTCTTCGTCTTCGAAGTCCATCGATGTCATGTGAAAGGAAAGTGTTATGAGGGGTCTGCAGGCACCAAGGATATTGGCCAACTGCACCAAGGAGAACCACATATTTTGGAAATGGAGCTTTTTAAGATTAGGAAACAAGGCCAGGTGTGCGACCGTCATCGTGATGGCGCTGCTCATAGCATCCAGTTCGACTGAGAGTACGCTAGCCAAGGGGGGGATGACGAGTGGAGCTTCAAAGTCACAAAGCGGGGTCGGGGATTCCAAGCTATTCCAAGCCGCGACGATGACGCCTGAACCAATCCTTGCGGGCCTCGCAGAATTTTACTGTCTTCACCACGTTTCCCAGCGCTGGTGTCCTGCTGAGCATGTCGAGCCATCGGGGAAAATTTTCCGTGCATGCGAAATGGATCGAGGAAAATATGTGCGTTATGGCCAAGGAACGTGTCATTTTGGACACTAGAGACATGGCGCGTAAGGTTGCTGCGTCACCCGCATTGCGTTCCGTGATTGCGTGGGCTATTTCTGGGGGAATTCGAGACCCTATAGGGAAAAATTAAAATGAGTCGTGGGTTTGAGCAGTTATGCGTACAAGGGGAGTGCATTTTAGAGTGCCACTCCTCCCGTGGCTGGTCGTGGTTGTGGTCGAACAGCGAGAGGTTGTTATGCTGTGACCAACAGCCGAATAACTCCGGGTGGGATCGGATAAATCCGCCGAAGACTTCTTTGTTCCTTGCCTCCTTCCAGCTGCTACAAATTTCAAGTTGGACGTCCTGCGTCTGTACCACGTTTTTCTGCCACCGCAAATATTCCCCTCGAGCTCGGTTCCAAACACTATATCTTTGCCGCCTGCAGCCGCTCTTTTCGTTAGGATCTAAACTAAGAACTTGAATCTCCGTGGCAAGGTCTCACTCTCAGCAAGGTCTCACTCTCAGGGAAAGGACTATTTATCTTCAGGCTGCACACTCAGGCCACCATGACTCAAGCCTATACATGCCTGCGCTGATTCTCATCTGTGGTTCCACAATTACCTTTCCGCCGTCCAGGTCAAGCCACCGACGTCATATTACTGGGCTGTACTTCTGAGCTCAGCGCTCCACCTGGTGGAGCCGCAGCCCGCCGGATATAAAGCGCAAACAAGTATTACCTACCCATATCTTTCTCCAACTCTTCCGCAACTTACACTACCTATCCCTTCCCTCGTAAGTTGCTCATCTGTCTACAGACCATTCCGGATCTCAATGCTAATGGCCTCGCAGTCGAAATATCTAGAACAATGGCTATTGGTGACGACAAGAGATCTGGCGTCTCCGGCGGCGTCACTGCCGTTACATCCACCGTAGGCAATGGCGTCGGAGGTGTCCTGAGCACGGTTGGCGGTATAGTCGGTGCTGCTGGTCGTGGAGGTACGTCCTGTTAAAAATCTTCTGCTTTCACTACTGACATTTAAAAAGTGGGCGGTACCGTCACCGGCGTCACTGGTACCTATGGAAAGCCGGTCGGCGACGCTTTGCACTCGCTCGGAACCGGGGTGGAAGAGGGCACGAACAAAATCGCACGAGGTGTCGAAGATGCTGGCAAAGGCAAGAAGACGTGGTGAATAGACAAACTGGATCCGTCTCGCGATTCTTATGATTCAACGACCTACCATGCTGTATAATTTTGTACGATATAATCGACCATCCGTTTGAACTTGAGCATTTTTTTCAGATGATTTTCAACCTGATCTCCATGGGCAACTGCGGTATCTTGTTACAAACGTCTAGGCACCGGACTGCCAAAGTATTACTTCCGTCAAGCCGTAACGTAATCATTTGCCAGGGGGATGCGCAACCTGTCAAAAATGTGTACACAGCTGCACTGATGGCTTAAAGAATCCTTAGTATCTACAGACGTAAAGATGTATTAGATCAGTTTTACGACAGAATTGCTTTTGGGCCGCCTAAGATTGGTTTAAAACACCAAAATCGCAAAACTCTTTCAGGATTCGGTAAGTCGCGTAAGTCACCTAACGATGATGCGCTGTATGCGGGTATCCTGTCCACTACAGCTGGCTCTCCTGGGGCTCCTGCACCCGCTTTGCAGCTTACAACCATGGGAGTACTGGTACGGAATGCAAAAAAAAAATCATATTGTGGTCTAACTATACCGAACGGCCCCCGCACACCGCGCTCGCCGCGAGCCGTTCTCCGTGTACCTGTCCGCGCCGCCCTCGAGCTGTGGCAGCGTCGGCGCCGCGCCCGCAGTCGTCCGCCTCGGATCGAAGTTCCCGTCAAACTCCGCCTGCTTGCGCCGCTCGCGCGCACGCCGCAGCAGGGCTCACCCCACGACCGCGAGCAGGAGGAGGAGCGCGACACCGCCGACGACGCCGCCGGCGATGGCGCCGGTGTGGTGTATAGACACACACTAAGGGCTGAGGGATTTATTAGTCAGGGTTGGACAACTGGACACACCGAGGGAGGTCAAGGAGCGATGCGCGGGTAGTAGACTGTGTAAGATCTGCATGAGCACCTAATCGCTGTCGGCACTTGGGAAAAGAGAATTACACACTGTGATCCACCAACAAAGGACCTCAGAAGGGAAGGGGAAGAGCCAAAGCCAAAGTCGGCGGGAGGGAGATGGGTGGAAAGGAAGAAGAGCGAGATCAAAACGAACCACCTTAGACACGTCACGGGCTTTCCTCTCTGTTTCAGACTATCGGCCGATCCGAAATCAAGGTCCGACCTGACCTTGAATCAGATCGATGTTGTCGTGGCCGAACCGAGTTTTTTTTGTAAGGCAATACTCCTTTTGGCCACCGGATAAGCTTTGCTCCCGGACCGACGTCTTAAGACAACAGCAGGTCAGAGGAATCTCGGGAAAGTCCTAAAACATGTCTTAGAGATGTGCTAGCCCAGCATGTCTTCGGGATTCTTCAAGGAAAACTCAGGGAAATTTGAAGTTTCAACGTTAGAAATCCACAACTTCAGCAATCTTACGACTGCACAAAATTCCCGTGTAGCTGTGTAGCCATTCGTATTTCCTGGAAATCGGTCGTGCAGACATCCACCGATTAGCCAACAAGCTACCCGAAGGCGCTTCCAGATATGGAAATCGATTTGCCATTTCAGGAGTGATGCTGTGCTGGGTCGTTGACAGTTGCGTCCGAACCGCCATTAACCACCTTCCTATTTGGGAAGAGCACTGCCTCCATGCCGACGGCTTACGGGACGGAGTTTCAAACCAAGGGCAGAAAAAAAAACACCAAGTCGAGAGCACAAAAGGAGCTTTATGATATATCTATGAGCTAGTTATACTTGGCCCCACGTACAATAATCATTGGAATTGTGTTACATGTAAGCTATACAGAGTAGGCTGTGATGTTGGTGGGTGTACGGCAGCGCCCGCCCGTGATGTAGGCTGGGTCGGAGTGCAGAGGAAAGGGTACGGGGTGCGATGTCGTGGTCGCAGTAGCAGGCGGCGCTGCAATACAGGGAGGAGATGCCGGGCCAATGTAAGTCAATTAGACGGAATAAATGTAAAGCAAACACACACCTGAGCTTGCGCCGCTTATCTGCGCCCAGTCAGCGACATCCTGAACAATGGTGGTGCTAGCCTTGGCATGGTACACCCAACTGAGATGTGGCGGGTGTGTGGCGTCGTCATGGCGGGAGCGAGGTGCCAAGGGCGAGACACATGGTGAGCGCCTCATCACACACTTCTTGCGGGAACATCGGCGACGGGGCAGCGGCGACAGGGCAGCGGTGTTGGCGCGGCGAGACATCCAATTCTTGCTCTCACCGCGTCTCGCGAGGCGCTGGTGCAGCGGCTCCCACTGGTAGCGGCACGAGGCTGGTAAGGCGGCAGCTGGTGTCGAGGATCCATCGGGTGGTGGTGGAGAGAGCGGTCGGCCGGGTCTTGTGGGTCCTGCAATGTGAGAGAGGGAGGGAGGATAGTGGTGGCGCGGCTTCAAGTTCAAGCTCCGCTCAGTGAGCCGCCGGCAGGGTGGCTGTGGTCTTCCCAGAAAGGAAGGCCCCTAATGGCGGTTCGGACAGACTCTGCTCTCGTAATCCTGCAAAAGTGCGAAAGATGCGCAAAATATCGACGGGTGGACCGCGGTGTCCTTCAAGACAAAGGTGTAATCTGACCCTACGGCAACCCTACAGAGTTTGAAATATGCTGTCGCCGGTTTCAAGGACGACCATTGATCAAAGACCTCGCTATATTAGATCGTCTGCAGGCTTGGAGCCCATTCCCAATCCTCCTGCTCGCCATGGCCATCGCACTTACATTCGTCGACAAGAAACTACTGGACACGACAGTCTTTGGTCCCGACGGCGGCGTGCGTTACACCACCACAACGACAAGTGGCTTCCGCGGCCGCAAAATCACCACAATATCTGCCGCAAGCGGGCCTACGGGATACATTAAGTGGCGCGAGCATGTCTTCGTGATCAACGGCGTCCAACGCGAGTGGGATAGCCTCAAGTCGCGATCGGGGGGGATTTTCAGCTCGTGCGTTTGCTTTGACCGCCTCTGGCCGCCGGAGACTTACTGCGGATTAGAGAGCGGGAATGGAACTGGGGGAACCGGCCCTTCCACCTCAAGTACCACGATTCCCATAAAGAGCTCCTCGTGCGCTGATTTCTCATTCCATCTCCGAGACGAAGTTCTGACTGCAGCTGGCTATTATTTGCAGGCGACCCCCACGGCGGGTAACCCAGCGGACACCGTGCGGTTCACGACGTATCACTCGCACCTGCTGCACGACAGCGAGCGGGCCGCGATTTACTTTCCTCACCAGATGGTGGATGAAATCGAGAGGATGTTCCTCCTGATGGCCATCCTGCAAACTGAGATACACCGACAAGATGTACGTGCTTTGCATTTATGCAGAACGATCCTTTCCTAACTGAGTTCCGCAGGTAAAGGCTGCGGCGTCAAGGAACGCTTCCCTGGCGGGGGCGGCGGCGGCGTAAGGGAATTGCTATAAAACTCTGTATTATAAGGCGCGAATTAAAAAAAAACTCTTCTTTCAATTCTACTCGAGCAACGCGATATAACGGGAGAAATGTCGGCCCCGTTCACGAAACTTGCTGAAAAGATTTGGTCAAGCATCGAAGAGCGACTCAGAGTTTCGATAAGTCAAAAAATTCTTTGTATTGGTCAATCCGTCCAAAAAATCCTACATACCGCTTCTAAGAATACAGATTGCCTTCTAGCAGCCCGCGTCTCGACAATCCCTCTGTAACCTCAGTTCGGCATATCCCCCAAAACCTCCTCCAGCACCCGATATGCATCGTACCCAAACAGCTCGTCCAGCCACACCTTGTCGCTCCGTATGTTGATATGCCCCGCCTCGATCCCCGGGTGGAGCAGCAACCACGCGTCCCGCTCCCTTTGCTTCGCGCCGTCCGCCATCTGCGTGAACCACCGGCTCTCGACGCTCGCGGCGGCGACTTTGTTGGCGCGGCTGAGGCGGAGGTGCTCGTAGAGCGGGAGGGCGGCGCGGAGCGTGCTGGGGGAGGAGTAGCGTGGGTGGGAGAGGATGCCGCCGAGGATGGCGGCGTCTTCGATGCCCATGGCGGCGCCTTGGGCGAGGTAGGGCGTCATTCTGGGGCGCACATCAGTTTGATTAATGCACTTGGAGAGACAACTGACGCGTGTGCGGCATCTCCTATGAGTACCAGGCGGTGGGAGGAGTGGGACCAGGAGACGAGCGGCTCGTGTGTGTACAGCTGAATAAAGCGCATCAATATCACATATCCCGAAAAATAAATAAATCGATTCACTCTCCAGTACAGGACCTTCTCCACGAACCCGAGCATCTTCTCAATGCGGGGGTCCCAGCCCTTGAAGCTGTTCCTCACCTCTTTCGCGGTCCCCATCCGCTGATCGACGCCGGGCGGCAAGTCCGCTTCGTTGACGTCGCAGGTGAAGACGAAGTTAATCAGCGGCTCGTTCTGGCCTTCGAGGAGGTAGCTCAAGATGGTCCCGTGGGGGCCCAGCCAGTGATTGTTGCGCGGGACGGTGATGATCTCCTCGAGCTCTGGGATGCCGGCCAGCTTCGCGGCAGGGAGGGTGACGCGGTACGCCATCTGGCCGGTGGGGACCGGAGGGCCGGGTCTGCCGAGGACGACCTCGCGCGCCATGGAGTTCAGGCCGTCGGAGGCGACGATCAGGTCGGCGGAGTATGTGACGTCGTCCTTGGTCAGGACTGAGCCGGCGTCGGGGTCGATGGAGACGACGCGGGCGTCGAGGTGGAATTTGCAGCCGAGGTCCATGGCGGCTTCGAGGAGGCCACGGTGGAGGTCTGCGCGGTGGATGTGCCTGCGGTCCCATGAGCACAGCCCTACTGGACAACGAAATAAATATCGTACCAGTATGGAGATCCGTAGTCCTTGTGCGCAGGCTCCTTGAGAGGACACTCCACCAAGATTTGACCGTCCTTCCAACGCATCATCCTCAAATCGACGGGCTCGGTACAGTACCTCTCGATATACTTGTCGACGCCAAGTCTACGTAGGACTTTCGACGAGTTGGGCGAGACTTGGATGCCTACAGCGTGGCATATGCGAATTTAGATGGCAGATAATAAACCGAGCGGGAGTGACGCGAACCTGCCCCGATGTATGTTATTTCTGGAACGCTCTCGAGTATCTCAACTCGATGGCCGCCTTTGGCTAGGGCGATTGCGACTGTGAGGCCTGCCAGGCCCGCGCCAATCACTATTATATGCTGAGGAGTGACGTTGGCGATCGGAGTGGGCGGGCAACGAGAAGAATACCATTTCGAAGAGATTCAGAGGGTCAAGGGAGGTGTCTAGGGACGTTTGAACAGCCGTTGAACCGGCTTTCCGACCACTGTCGGAACGTGAGCTCTACACAGACGCGTCCTGCGTAGATGTTTGGATTGCAATGTGCCTGCCGGGGATCCGTCAGGTGAGAGCTCTAGATCTCGGAGACTTGACGTTGCCGTGCATGCCCATAGGTAGATACTTATACTTATCTTGCAGTTTCACAGCCGTCATCGGTCGTCGGCAAGACTCTCAAGAGCAGGTTCTGATATGCAGTTCCATAGCCAGCTGACTTTGCGAGATTCAGGTACAGCGGTCATTCGGGATGGTTGTGTGCACTAGTTTCCGTCGGTTGCAGTCCAGAAAAGGATCCAAGAGGATACAATGAGAGAAAAACAGAGAGTGCTCAGTGACGCAGATCGATCACGTCACAACGGTCACGTCGACGGGAGGGATCAAACGAACTTGAAACGAACGCCTCGCTCTCAAGCTACTCTTGCCTCTACGTCCATCTATGTCTGACCAGTTGGTCTCCCTGGTTGCGCTGCGGTTTGGCACCCAGCCCCTGCATGCTGACGCGCGCGATTTTTGCGACCTCGGGACATTCCCGCCAAATCCAGGTTCGTATGCTTCTTTCCATGCTTTTCCATGTCACCGCTTGGATGGCCGTGGGTTTTGCTAGGAGCCTCTTGGAGCTTACTAGGAGCTTACCCAACCCCAAGCGATCCGGAAATTCACATAGCGAGCACTGGCAGCGGAAGGCAGCGGACCGAGCCGTGTTTTCTCGTAATGAAGTGGCCTATCGACTGACAGCTCTTCACGCGGCAATGCTTTGTATGACAGGGCTGAAGCACTGTGGCAATTCGTCCAAGTTGCGCCGACCTGGTACAGAAGTGAGACGGAAGGATTCTGATGCTCAACTTTCGGCTCTGGCTTCGGATTTGCGGCGGAAGCGGAACAACGCAGGAATGCCATGACTCCCGGCGTACAGAGTTACCAATTACACTGGGCCATAGTGGACCGGAGTTTAGTGCTCTTGGAACTATCAAATTCTTGTGACCCTGATCACTTGCAGCCGCTCACAGAATTCGAACCCGGAATCCATACCTGATTCGTTGGATGTATACCATTCCTAAATGGAACAGGTGCTGGAATCTAGAGGTGCCGTATATATCACATATACAGGTCTGCTCGTCTCACGGTATAAAATCAGGGCGCCCAATCAAGGTACATGGAGCGGTGTTACAATCCCTTCCTCTCATCACAATGCAGCATAAACACGATTCTTCATCGTTGGCCGACAGCGAGAAGAGTGGGGTCCATGTCCAGCAAAAGATAGTCTCGACGAGCTCGCTGGAGCTGGACAGGCATGGTCTACCCTTGGTGCCGCAACCAAGTCGATTCAAGGACGATCCTTTGGCACGTCATCCTTGAATTCATGCCATCCGAATCCGCATTGACAAAAATACAAGAATTGGCCTGCATGGATGAAGTGGGCCGTTCTCACTCAAGTTGGCTTCTTTGCCTTTCTGGGCCCTTTCAACTCGGCTGTCGTCAACCCGTCTCTAGTTCTCCTTGCGGAGGGACTCGGAGTGGATTCTACCACCGCATCTTACACGACAACATGCGCTATCATTGCAGGCGGTCTTACGGTAAGCTGGTACTCGAGAGATCCGCTTTTACTAACCATTCCTAGCCCTTCATCTTCACCCCCTTGACCAATATCTACGGCCGAAGACCAGTGACTTTAGTCGCTATTCTCATGACCATTGCCGGTGGAATTGGATCCGGTGCTTCTACTAGTTACGCTGGAGTGGCCGTGAGTTATTCGATCTCTACAATTCCAGGTAAGCTGAAAGAACGCGAGCGCAGACGACTAGAGCGCTCAATGGCGCCGGTTTCGGCGGAATGATGTCGGTGGGCACCTCCTGTGTTAACGACATGTTTTTTCTTCAGTGAGTATTTCGCTTACGGTCCTGTGGAGGGTACTGAGACGTTTTCAGTGAACGTGGTGAAAAGACCGGCATCTACGTGATCTTCGTCACGAACGGTGCCCATGTTGCCGCCCTATGTCAGTGAGCAGATTCACACACAAACACGATTCTCACGGTGTCTTCAGTTGGCGGATTTTTGGGAGCAGCTAAAGGCTGGAAATGGGATTTCTACATTGGTGCCATCATCACCAGCGTCCCCTTTGTTGTAGCTCTCTTTCTCTTCCCAGAAACCCTCTTCTCGCGCGACGAGGAGTTTCTCGCAAACCGGACCCATGAACGCTCCTACTTCGAGATGCTCTTCAACTTCAGAGGGAACATGATCCCGAACCGTCAACTACGCCTATCCCACTTCACCCATTCCTTCACCATGCTCAAATATCCCTCCGTCACTCTGCCCTTCATCTACTACACCCTCGCGTGGAGTTTCTCGAACATACTCCCCGCTGTCACCCTTGCTACCATTTATCACCAATTCTACAAAATGGGTGCTGGGCCCATCGGTGCCTGCCTCGGCATCTCTCTCACCATCGGCTCCGTACTGGGCGAGCTTTGCTCCGGTCGCTTGTCTGATGTCATTATGTACCGCATGGCGAAGCGCCACGGCGGCGTCCGCAAGCCAGAGTACCGCTTGTACCTCTCGCCTCTTTCGGCCTTCTTCATGCCCGCGGGGATCATCATCTTCGGCGCGTGCGTCGGCCGCACAGGTTTCATCCCGCCGCTCGTCGGGTTGTCCGTAGCCGTGTTCGGACTCCAAATTGGCTCCACATGCCTCTACGCGTACATCAGCGACTGCTACAAGCCGCAGACGCCCGAGATGGGTGTGCTGTTTAATCTCTCGCGGGGTCTATCGTTCTTCATCCCGTTTGTCGCGACGCGCCTCGCGAACAAGATCGGGTACCTATGGGCTTGGTTCACGTTCGCTGCGATCTTGTTTGCGGCGTACCTCCCAGTTGCAGCGTTGATCTGGCGGGGCGAGCGCTGGCGGCTTGCAGCGGGCACTCCGAAGTTCCATCGGTACATGTAGGCCCAACTGAGAAGAGCTATCGCGTTGACGGGACGAATCGTTTGTCTAACTGTAATTGTACAATGTACGAGACGAGATTTCAAGTTCTTGTGGGATCTTGCATCTGCTCCATCTTTTGCGCATAGTGCTAAGTATTTCTAGAACTTTGACCTACGATGTTCAATCGCTGGATAATCTTTAGATTGCTGGGATCCTCAAAGCACAGGAAGGATAGGAAGGAAGGACTTTGTACGGAAGATGTTTGACGCGGAAAGCAAACCCTTTCCGTCTATTCAATGCCTTGACTTTTGGAGCAATCTTTTCCGCGTGATGAGACAAACGAGTCCTTGGAAAGGGTTCACACACGCGAGCCAAACTAAACCATCGACCCTTAGTGCGTCCGAGTACCCAACGCTATGCTCCTCATTTCTGGGGGCAAATGGAGGCGGGGCAGCTTGGCCACATTAATGCTCAAATGTGGCCTTCGAATTCGCGATCTCTGAACTCTGCCAGGTCTGGGTGCGTAATGTGAACCCTTGATTGGTAAATTGTTCACGAGTTTTAAATACTGTTCAAGCGGTTCGACGCCTTTCTCAAGTAGCATTTATGCCTGGTTTCAGTCCGAAAAAGGGTTCACGCTCTGAAACTCGAGCATGCGATCAGGCGAGGGTACGGAGGAAATGACGCCGAGGGATCCATATAGTTTTGGCACCCGAAGGTATAAAGTGCACTCAGCACGTCCAACTCTTTACTCGTTCATCATGCGCCTCTCGTTTTCTTTTGGTTAGTTCACTCATCGAATCATCTCAGATCTGGGCGATAGTTGTTGACCCATGACATGCATGTTACAGCCTCCATTCTCATTGCCGCTGCCACTGTGTTTGCAGTTCCGAATGCTGTCGATACAAAGCCCGGTCTGGTGCGCGCAGAAGAAGACTTGATCGAATGGTTCAAGTCGTCGGTTCCTTGTACGTCGCAACTTCGTCAATGTCTCCGAATCATTCTGAACAACGCATGGTGAAGTTATTTTCCCTAACCACACCGGCTGGGAAACCAGCTACGCCCAGTATTTCAACCAAACACTGGTCGCGTAAGTTCCCAATTATCTTTGCAGAGCGTTTTGTTCAGTCCAATGATGTTGCAGATCTTTCGGCCTTGCCAAGTACAACTACTCGTCGCTTCAGGGTTTTTACACTATTGTCAACGAGCTGGTTTCAGCCGACGGTTATAATCCCTTCACAGTCGAGTTTACCTCCATCACGATCAACCCCAACACGGACGATGCTGGCGGAATCGCCGTTGCGACAGGGCTTGTCAAGGGCTACAAGAACGGCACACTCGTTGCGTCCGCCACGGACGGTTTATTCGCCACAATTTCCATTGTCAATGGCGAGCGCAAATTCACCGAATGGTGAGTTCCCTGAAATGGCCCAGAACTCGGATGTTGTCTCACTCACGATGTGCAGGCATGAAATCAGCAACTTCAAGTTGTCGTAATTCCATACTAGCTTCAACATAGTCGATCTTCTTTGACAGCGGGGTCGATGCCGACTAAAGCTCATTTCTCCGCTTCCCCATTCGTATAATATTTTCTACTACGTGGCGTTCGATATTTTCTAGTACATTGGCATGATGACCGATAAATTTAGATAAGCTTAAGCTTGCCCTGACCAGAGCCAGGACATGGACCTCAAAAATTTGAAAGCACCACGATATTGGTATGTGTGTGGCGTGAATGACTCCATCCGTTGCCGCAAAGGTGGAGGGGAGCTGAGCTTGCGATCGGAGGAATAGGTGGACGTTGAAATGAAAGATCCGCTCGAAGTCGACGAGACTTCTGACGAGCACGAAAACGCGGGAGATGGCGCTCTTGTAGGGATCTGAGGTGGTTTGTCCTCATAATTCTGTCGCAAGAGCGGTGAGAACCGGACCCAAAACTATTAATGCGCGACGACTTACTAGTCCCGGCTTTATCGTCGGAGAGCCAGGCAACGAAATTTGGTTTATCCTGGCTTTCTTGGATCGATTCGCACTTCTTGTTATAACCAGCGGAGTCCGTAAGAAGTACGGGGCGGACAATCGGCTTCGTTTCGATACTTTGGATCGATCCGCCGAATTACGAAGTCTTTGGCGGGTACTTTCTTCTTGCCAAACGTGGTAAGGAACTGCGACCGGAGGGATGATATACGCGTTCGGCCGGCGAAGCGCTGGACCAGATGACTCATTTTGAATGAGGTCAAAGATGGAGGGGTGAGGGCGTAGTTGAGATGAGAATTCTGAACATAGGGGGTTTAAATCGGATGCGAAGGGGACCGGATATATATGCCCTGGCTGCGAGGCAAATGTTGAAGTCCGAGGTGAGGGGTCCGACGAAAAGCTGGCCGCGTCGAATCTTGATCGATCCCAAGATGCGGGGAGCGTATTATGTTGGCTTCCGGTTTCGTACATTACGAACTTTGGTAGGGGTTAGTGGGGTCGCACGGCCAAGCAAAACAACTGACATTGTGGTTATGTGCTGCCTGGAACGAACCTCTCGGAACTCCGCATAATATCTCCGGCGCCGACGACGAGGGCAAATCGAGGCAGGACATTTCGACATCTCCATCGACAACTCCGGTAAATGGGAAACTTTCTGTCGCAAGAGGGATTGGTGTCAAATAAGATGAGAGGTGGTGAATTTGAGAGATTTCCGAAGGAGACGCGTGAGGTTGAGGAAAAAATGAGGATATCGGGATCGTCGAAGAACCGAGCGCTCCGCAGTTGTGTGCATTCAAGTCTTCTAGATCGCGAACTGTCTCTGCACTAACCCCGACGCCCGGAGACAAGGAAGCCGTGGTGCAACCGGCGGATTGCACCTCCGAGTCGGCGGGGATTGTGGATTGAGTGATGGTCTCTGGGGGTACGGCAGGACTCGACCGCCCGAAGATTGGCGTGGAGGTGGAGGGCACCGCACCGATATTGGTAGAGCGAATGATGGTCTCTTCTCTGGCCGGGCCTGTACTCTGGAACGTTCGTTCGCATGTTTCATCAACAGACTGGGTGATAGGTAATGCAGGCATTCTCGTAGAACGCGTGATAACAGCTTCGTTTTGTCGGAGACCGGAACCGGAGGCAACCGCATGTGCAAGGTCCGAACTGCGACTGCGAGGATTTTTCATAGCGGCGTAGTTATTTTTTGGTGATCTGAAGTATGATATGAGTTTTTAGTATCTATGCACACCGTCATCGTACAGCGTTTACCGATTTGTCTCAAAGCCAGCCGATAGCGTGTTGTCTCTTCCGAGAGTAATTTTGGGCTCCGCTGGCAGTGGCCTTATCGTCGTTGCGATAGGTTCCAAGTCGTGAAGACTCGTGAGCTCGTCGTCGAATAGGTTGCCCATGACTGAGGACAAGTGCTGGTCGAATTCGAGCTCCAGTGCACTGAGATTCAACTCCACTGTGGGCGTATAGGTGTTGGGCTGAAGGTAATCTTCATCGTTGTTTGAGTCTCTTGGGAAGCGATAAGCCACATTAACATCAAAAATATGAAATTGGCGTACAAGTGAACGGAGGACATGGCAGAAAAGCAAATCCAATTCCGGCTCAGATTCAGTCTGAATCTGCTCAAAAACGCTGGGAGAGAGACGGGATGAAGGGATAGGACGCTTTAAGCACCGAGGCGGAAAAGCACCGAATGTGGTGGGTGCCGAATGAAGCGCCCGCATCCTTTATACTCTTGCGCCTTGACCTTCGTTTTGAATCGTGATGTTCTTGTTCTGAAATCCCCATTTGGTTGCTGTTGTACAATTCGAAGCGAGACACGATCATGTGATGATCGAATTAGGAACAAGATCCATAAAGCGGTCTTGTGCGACTTTGAATCTGGTTAAAGCTTTAGAGCTACAGATATATGCCAAGCTACTAATCCAATGCTGTCGCGATAAATCTATCGACTCGGGACACACACATAAATGGACGAAGAAACATCAAAACAAATTTTCTAGACTGTAAGCAATGAGTCCCGTCATGGAGAAAAACATAAGTATATACTGGGGAATCAAAAAGGCAGAGAGATGTTCGGCGCTTCCGGTGCCGCTGTAGACTTGAGTGATAAAAACCTGTTAAGAATTTTTAGTCATGGGGAAATCATTAACCTGATGGATACAAGCCTGCGTCGTCCCAGTTGGAAGGCAAGAGAAAAGTCTGTGATTCCGGTCAAAACCAATTGCATCTAAACCGTGAAAAACTTACATGCAGACAAACTGCAACACCTTGTCTTCCCTAGAAATTAAACCAGCGTTCGTCAATCCTTTGGCCACCAGAACGCCAAGTATGGGCATCAATAGCATTCGCCCAACGGCCATGCTAAGAATCGCGCCCACCGGGAGGTGATTCCATCGGCCACGAGGAATCTCCAGTCGAGCGAGTGCCGAACCTAGACAAATCAGGCCGAGAGGAACTGAAGCCCCCGCGATAAAGGTGGCCGTGTCGAACAGAAATGATAGCGGAGGGCGGCCATCAGGTGCGAATGGGATATGTGGAGACTGCACCTCCACGAAAAGACCTTTGAGAGCCGGAATCAAGGCGATAGGGAATGATAACAATATGCTTAGCGAAGGCGGGGAGCAAACCTCTCGCATGAAGGAAGAGAGCCTGATCCACATTCTGGGTCGATTCGAAGTAGAAGCGGCCGCCTGATTGTCGGGAAGATTGGGGAAACCGAGCTCGGACAACTCTTCTTCTTTGAATGACAAAGAACGCGAATCACAATCACTGGCAGGCGCCTCCAGAACCACTGCAGTGTGGGTTTCAGTTTTGGTCTCCAGAGTTTCTTCCTGATGGATTACGATGACCGGCAAATTCCCAGCGCGCTCGTCGGCCTCAGACACTGGTGTAGGTGTGGTGTCTTTGAACGAAAGGATGCGGGTGAATTGTTTAGGGAAGATCGATAAAATCGCATGCCGTCTTCGGCGAACGTTGGCGCGAAGAATTTCAGGCTCGACGTCGGGGCCTTTGAAATCCAATGCAATCAGTTTATGGCCGCCCAGAGGAAAGAATGTTATCTGTCAAGTACGTGTGTCAGGCGAAATGCTCGGTCGCCCAAATCCACATATGTCGCTCACCATGTAGAACAAACTCAGTCCGGAAATGTAGGCAACACTCAGCGTCTGATCCGAGGGGCCGCTGAAAGGTGCTGCAGCAGTGATACTGATCGCAATAGACGTTGCTGGCGAGAAATGTTGAACGTTAAAGCCCAATAATATGAAAATTATAAGTCTGCTCACGAATATCGCCGTAGTTTCCCCATCCGCCTGCTGCTAAAATCCCCCACCTGAAGATGGAAAGATTATTGGGATGGTCACTGAGCAAGACGTATTTCGTACCTGAAGCGATGTGGGACCCAGAAGAATTGTTTCGTCGTCCACGCAATCGCTATTCCCATGATTTGATATATCACTGCAATGAGGACCAGTGGGCCTTGGGAGAGGTAAGTCCAACGGCGAACGATAGAGATACTGGGGCATGGATAGTACCAAGAGCCGAGATATTTTGAGACGTAAAAGCGGGCACAATTTTGGAGAACATCAGGCTAGGCACCGTGATGTTCTGTGAACTGGCGATTAATATAGCCCGGGGAGAAACTCGACACTTTGCGTACGATCATTATTTGGCCAGCTCCGCGGGCAGCACTGGCGGGAAATAGGTCTGCCTTGGCGACACCGAACCCACACGCGACGCAAATGAACCTTCACAAGATTAACCACGGTGCTGCAATGTGTAGAAACATGACATACAGTCTGAGAAGTGGCAAGCAGGAAATCCAGATCAGAGTACCTGCGGAAATCATTGCAGAGCTGAGGTGGAGACACGAATTCGGAATGTCGATATTGAGCTTATGTATGAGAGGTGTCAAAACTTGAATAGGGAATAAAAAACCAGCACAAGGACAGCCAAATTCTGTGTGAATTCCTCGGAGGAAACGGTAAGGCTGCCAGGACGATTTCTACGGAGACAGATAGGTTTTTGCTTACCTTGCCCCAATGAGGTTGATCCGTTACATTGTGAATCCGGGTTTGTCATTTTACTCGACCGTGTATTCATTCAACTGATGAATAAGTGGAGCAGGATGATCTGCACCGGTCTGCACCTAGGATGAAGCAGTCGTAAATCAAAATTTAAGCGTGCCGACGCCGCGGCACCCGTCCAAAGACCACGACAGCGGGGCTTCTGAAGGTGGAAATTTGGTCGAGCGAGGATCAACTTGGAGACACCGCTGTTGACAAGTCCAGATCTTGAGACCGTTCCCCGGGCCTGTGATACAGACTCGGCACTTTCCACGTTCTGACTGGAGCTGACACACCGTGCCGAAACGGGTGGCACGGGCCCGGCAGTTCGAAAAGGCGAAAGACCGAACGCCGTCGCAATTCTCGCGGCTTGTCGCGCGCGAACGAATCGACCAAACCATGCGCCCGGGAGTCGGTTGTTACTGCGCACTGGTAACCCGCCGAGGTACTAGTACGGTTAATTTGAACGGCGCAGTTCAGGAAGAGTACGGAGTCTGTTTGTCGTGCAGGCACCAAAAATTGAAATTTAGATGAAGCGACGATTGGCGATCCTAGCTTGAAGGCCAGAAGATCAATCTATAACGGTGGAGCTCAATCTCCGTCGTTCCCCGTTCCCCACGATTTGAGATTACTTACCGTGGAATGCTGATACGCTGAAGATTCGATACGAGTTGCGAAATGTACGCGTCTGCGAAGAACCACGAAAGAGGAGGTTTTGTGAGTTTGTCTGTAGAACTGATTTCCCAAGGTTCACCAAGTACCGGAGTCATCTCCGCCGTTTCCAGATGGGTTTCATATTGCCGGGGGACTTGGGGATGCGTTTGAAAGGCCGCTCAGTTCGGCCCGCATGAGCGGAAATAGTGGAGCCTCCAGGTTTTTGTTGTGTAACCTCCAGGCAAGTACGTCATGTCTCTCAGTCTAAATCTCGACTTCAGCTTTCTGCGTATCAGACGGAGTCTGAGAAACGACCTGCAGCGACGAGTATGCGTCTCTGGCCTCATCGACATGTCTTCTAGGCCCTCGCACAAGGGCCATTATCCTTAGCGACGGTTCTAACAGTGGAGGTACTAGTATATCGGCTGCAATAGAGTTTCCGCCTCGGATTTGGTATTGTGACATACATATGGCTTGTTGGAAGTACTCCGAACGACAGAGTGAAGTATCATGGACGAGAAGCCCGACCATGAATGGATCAGGTTGATCTGGATAAGTGGTAGTGCGTCGGTTTCGAGGGAAGCAAGAGATTTGGGATCATGTGGTGCGATAGGTATCAGGATTTAAGAGCCTCGCGTTTCTGGAATCTGGATGCGCTGAACGAGCGTTATCCAAGAAGCGCTAAAAAGATGCTGAGCGCAAGTTAATAGTTCGTCCCCCGAACTCTTAGCTATAGTCACGAGCTCGGCGGCAATTATGAACAGAAAACAGAATTGGTGGGGTGGAGTCGCGACTTGGCAATTTCTTTCAAATGATTGCGTACAACGACTAGTATTTGAGTTATATCTGACCAGCAGGTAACTAAAATCAATACACCTTGATACCAGCTAAGGACAAGCGCCGAGTGTTCTGGCATTTATTTTAGTTACATCCAGCAAGTGGGAGCTTGTCTCTTCAAAACAGACGCTACACAACATTTGGAACTCTTACCTCGTTTGTTGTCTAATTACGTTGGCGTTGCACGACTCCATCCAAGAAGGAGATACAAAGGAATCAATGGGCGCTACTCAATCGCCAATTCCAAACATTGCCCAATGACAGACGTATATATTGTTAAACAAATGCTACTGAATTTTTATGTACTCCTCCCCTGACTGGTACACGAATTGTTTGTTGCCGGCTGCTAGCTCCCACAATTTTGTGTGCACTGCGGAATTGAGACAGGCGTCGCTTTCGGGAAGCGGGTGGATGCAGAAGTGGAATAAGATCGGGGAATCAGATAGCCGCGCGAACCTGGACGTGACAAAGTCTACAACGAGACCGTGGGTGAACACGAGTCGCGACACGCAGGCGAAATAGGACAGGCGCGGCACAAGAGAGTCCTGCGCCGGCGCCCACGTCATTGCGCGCAGGAAACTGTCAGTGATGAGCACTAATTCGGAGTCATTGCTTTCGCCGACGTTCCCCGGCGCGTCTCCGACTTCGAGGTGTTCGAGCGCCTCGAGCACAGATAAAATCTCTAAGAGATCCCTCTCTGCCATTCGCACCTCGGCTATGCGCAAGGTTTTGAGGCAGCGACCAAGGTCTGAGCGCTCGCACAGCGCAAGGAACTGAGTGTGCGGCCACTCCAACACGAGCTGGGGATAGACACTGCACCCCAGAAGTACCTGCTGTAGTTTGGGCAGGGTGAGGCTTGCGAAGATCTGGCTCAGTGCCGAGGACAGATGGTGCGGATGGAACTCTTCCACCGTTCTGCACGAGAGGGTGGAAATGGGCGCGGTGATCGACGGAAGGTGCAGCGGCATGGTCCAATGTGGTTGAAAGATTCGGCGATCGAGGTCGATTGTGAGGTAGAAGTCGGTTGCAACGGGTAGCTCGGGCAGCAAGGATATGGCTTCCTCGAATTCGCGACAGAACATCACCACGCATCCGAACGACCGGAGCTGTTTACGCCGAAGAATTGCGCCGAAGGACTCCGAGTGTAGCAGCGGTGCAGGGATACAAAGATTGTCCAAGCGCGGAGCAATCCCAAAAAATTCGACCGTTTCAGGTGAGACATTTAACGCGAGTTTCCTAAGACGCGGTAATCTCCCCCTCAAGACCGACGTATCTACTCCTTCCAGGGAGCCGACAGCATACACAGTTTCCCACCGATGCGAGTGCTGTGCCAGTAGATAGAAGATACGAGTGTGGAGTGGTTGGCTGTCACCCCCACATCTGAGCAATAACGAGAGTGGTGCATCGCGACTGCGTTCCAGACGAGCATTCAATAGCCTGATCGTCTTCTCGAGTGCCGATGGCGTGCGCCCTGACACGCCATTAATCTCGACATCCGACCAAAACGTCGGATTGTTTATCGCGATGTCGTGCCACCGCGAGCACACCCGGGACAGTATTAGCAGAGGAGCATTTGCGACGCGCTCTAGCTCTGTCTGCAGTAACGGAGTAAGCTGCCAGAATTTAGGAGTGACTGCCGCGACGGCAAAGCGAAATATGTCGGAAAGGGTTTCACTGGGGAGGGAATGTATGCCATTGGTCGGTGGGGGACTCATGAAATTGGTGGATTGCTGGTGAAGTTGGGGTGAAGTGGGCAAATTTCGGAGTGGGTAGTTGCTGACGCGATATCAACGTCGGGCCGCCCAATATTCGGCAACTTCCGGTGTGACGGGCAGCATGATGCCTCCCACCGCGAGTGCCGAGCCCGACCCCGCGGCGGAACAGCTCTCCCGGGCAGCGTTGAAGGTGTGCCGTGAGCAGCCAAGTAATAATGATCCAGCCGAGCTCGCGCAATACCGGAGCACGGACGACATCATGCTCAGACTGAATCGTCTACTTTAATACTTGAAGTACAGTTGCCGCCGTGCGCTGAATCTAAGATCATATTGAGGTTTCGCTGACCGCTCTGAGACTTGGCTCCTCGTGAATATCAATTTTTCTGTCGAACGGTAATGAGGATAATATTAACGCGGCAGATAGCACCACCCGCTTGCCACCCGCTCACCGAATGGCCGGGTATCTTCGCTTGCCCCGCCTGTATAAGCCAATATGATTTATTTAGGTTGCGAACTCCTACACTCTAATAACTGAATACATAAAACATCACAGAACAAGGGTGGAGTAGCCGTGGTCTCTTGTACCGTACTTTGTCGTAGCTCAAGAAAGCGAGAATACACATTCCCAGAAAACTGGTGAAAAGAGAACGATGCGGGGTGGTTCATGGGTCCGATGAAGGCGTGCGCGGGATCCCGCGCTCAATCCGCGCTGCAACTGCGAGCACTGACCTCGCGGGCAGCAGCACGGGCGACACACGCCTCGACAAGAGCTCATCGTTAAAATCCCCGCCCTCGCTATCCCCGTGCCCTCGCTGCCGGCGTCTCACTCCAAAGTCCAGAGCACCCCCGCTAGCACACCCATGCAGAAGAAGGCTTCCCAGTCCGTACCCATACGTATACCCGCCACCGAGCCCGCTCTCGCTGCCTCGGGACGTGGTGCAGCGTGTTGAGCTGCGGCGTCTGCGTCGGCGCCTGGGTTCGGGTTCGGGTTTGGGTTTGACTTTGTAATTGCACGGTCTGGGAAAGGTGTGCGTACGACGAGCGGCGGCTAAGCGAGAGGTGGGGAGACATGGTGGAAGGCGGAGGGGGCTGCCACGGAACGGGCGAGGGCGCAGGAGGGTGTAGCTGCCGGGACTGTGTCCGAAGGGGCGCCTGCGGGATACGGCGGGTTATGGATGATGCATGTTGCTGTTGCTGCTGTTGCACAGGCGGCGGGCGCAACCGGGCGATACGAAGGCAAATTCGGGAAGGGGACGAGGGCGAATGGGCAACGGACAGCGGGGACGGCATCTTCTTCTGCACCGGAGGACTCGTCAGCGCTACAGCCCGTTTCAAAGGCGGAGGCGGCATGGGAGCACGCGAACCGCCAAAAGGTCGTCGTGCGCCGACAACGCCCCCGCCAAACCGCGCGCCTCCGCAAGGGAGGTAAGATTGATGCGCGAGCCAAACATCGGCGTCCCGCAGCTGCTCGCGCGCTCGACCATCTCCATCTCGCCCGCCTCTGCGTTCCCAGTTCCGACCGTCCCGCCCGCGCGTGGCACATCGAAGAATGCGGAGCCGCTCCCGACGCGCGCGCGCGCTGCGGAGAGATGGGCACAGCGACAGGGATGACGTGTGTCCGAAGAGTGAGCCGGGGGCTTTGGTGACGCGCACGACCTTCTACCCCGCTGACGCGACGATCCCGCGCAGGGTACGCTCCTGCCCGTTGAACGTCACTTGCGTCTGTTCCCCAACTCGGTGAGCGTCCTCCTTTACTTCGGAGGAAGGTGGAAGAGCAGTACGCACCGTAATGTCTATCCAATACGCGTTCGCGCTCGCCTTGCCGAGGTTTGCGAGCAGCGGCGCGAGCATCTTCTCCGCGCCCTCGACCTGCACGTCCATCCCACCCTCTCAAACGCCGAAATCATCCACGCACGCGAGGGGGAGCACAAAGTTCGCGAGGACACGCTTGGTGTGCGGCGCGGCGGCTTCGCGGAGGCAGAGGAGGATGCGGTGCGCAAAAGCATCGGGCCAGTCGTGCAGCACGACACGGAGGAGGAAGACCGCAGCGTCGGTGACCGGGCGCGGGGTGAAGAAGTTGTGGACTAATAGGACGATTTTAGGATTAGCATGCACCGATACAGCGAGGATGAGGAGCATATGGAGAAAACACCCACCATGAAACCGCACCGCGCCCGAGTCCAAAAGCTCCCGACACTTTGCACGCCAGGCCTTCTCCCCCATCTCGACAATCACCGGCCGGTCCTGGATCACGAATCGCAGACCGCCGCTCCCTGTTTATTAGCGTCAGTGGTTTTTCTCAAGAAAAGCTGATGAAGCGGGAAAGTGTGAGTGAGAGACGCACCATCCGTGTCGACCTCCGCATACGCGCTGGCGAGCAACATACTCGTCGAGCCAATCCCGCCACGACGTCGACCACTACACTACCGCGGGAGGGATGCCCAGTCGAAGCCTGTTGTGCGTAGGTCAGTATTGCACGAATATTTGAGCGAAAGAAGTAGGGGAGGAAGGAAGGAATATAGCAAAGGCCAAGATCTCGAGCGATCGATGAAGAAACCCAAACCCGCACACTCACCATGCAACACCGTGCTGCAGATCCAAGCGTGCATACTGTGCCCGAGAACCTGAACGCGAATTCAATAAATTGATGTTCGCAAACAAAGCCAGAAGGCTGGCCATTTGCGCCATTACAGACGCGCAATGCGCGAAAGACCCTCGACCGGTCAACGAACGAGGCCCGGACGATATACGAAAACATCTCGAGCACCCGGCAACAACCAACACAAAAGAAGCAGAAATGCAAAATAAAATAAAATACAGAGAGGCAAAAGAGCAGGGAAAAGAAGTGAGAGACAACGCACTACAACCCCACGAACGCAGTGACCGCGCTCGCGTCTGCGTCGCCGACGGAGGCGTATTTGGTTTCTGGGCTGCAAGACAAATCAAATGAAGATCAGTATGCGGTTCGAGAAGAGAAGGAAAGGGAAAGAAGATAAAAGGGAGGGAGACCGGGAAGGGGAACAGAAGAGCAGCGCTTCGGCACCAGAAGCCAAAATAAAATAAAATGAAAGCCAAGAAAGAAAAAAAGTGGAAGAGAAATTGCACATCCAGTGCGGCCCCGAGAGCACGAAGAAGGAAGAAGTGCGTCCGTGCCTCGTGAAAATGAGATGTGCCAGAAGTCTCGGCGCCTTCACGAAAACCAAAAGACATTCCCCTTTCGCCCGAGCCGCAAAAATCGAAAGAGCCCACCCAAACCACATCCAGCAGGTTGCGATACGTGCGGAGCCCAGCGTACGCCGATAAGCCCGAATGTGAAATGAAACAATGAAGGCTCCCAACGAGATAAGAGAAGGGTGCGCAATAAGGGTGTCCATGAGAGCGACGCGTGCCACACGAAAAATGACGCGTGACGGGTGCGGACGTGGATGAGGACCACGGGGGCGAAGGAGGGAGGCGGGGAGGTAAAATGAGGAGAGGTAGAAGGAAGAAAATCTTGAAGGGAAGGTAGTACTAGAGAAAGCAGGAAAATAACGAGAAAGATAGAGAAAAACAGAAACGAAAACGAAAACATCGACGACGAACGTACTTTGCGACGAGCTTGCGCAGAGGCTCGCCAGAGTCGATGAGCGAGTTGATGCGGTCGACGGCAAAGACCTCCGGCGCGGCCTCGCGCAGGATATGATGGGTCGCCAGCAGACGGAGGATGTGCGCTGCCACCGAAAGAAAGAATCTGTATCAGAGAGGAAGGGACAGGAAAAGGACGAGCGCCCCACCAAGCTTCGCCTGCTCGATGCCCGCCCGCGCCGCAATCTCACGGACATGCACAGGTCCGTCGCGCAGGACGTCGGACGACGTGTGCGGCCTCGAGGACGCGCAGGCAGCCGGGGAGGTGGTAGCCATGCCCGCGTCGCAGAGCGTCAAGAACGGCACCTGCACCGTCGCGGCCATCTGCCCCGCCGCCGCGACGATGCGGTTGATTGCGGCCACCACCGTCAGGTGCGCCGTGAGCTGCTCTGCCGTCGATGCGGGCTTGTACGGCGCGTCCAAAGAGGGAAAGTCGAGGGTCGAGGAACTAAAGTCGGAAAGAGGTAGAGTACAACGAGGGCGGACTTACGTAGATGCGCGAAAAGGAATTGACCGTCCTGTGTGTCGGGTGGGCGACATAGACGGGCTCGATGTAGTTGAGGGCGTCGCCGAGGATGATGTGCAGGCGCAAAGGAAATGGCCTCGGGTTTTGCCTGGGAACTGTGATGCCATCAGCGTGCCTACTTGTTCGTTCTCGCTAAAGCACGGTTCCAAATTAATGATGCTCGGTAAATGAGGTCAACCGGCTTCCAACTCATGCCAGGCCCTCAAATCAAGTTATGCGCAGCTACTATGGATGCCATAGATCAACAATTCCGCGACAGAGTTTTTTTTGTTTTTGCTTTTTTCAAAAGTTCAAGCTTGATCAAGTCGAGAAAGTGTCAAATCTGCAGGTTGAAGACAATTGAGAAAATTTCGTCATAGAATTGTGGTCTACATACTATCTATAACTCATCCCAGCGATTGCAGCCCAAAATCTCACTGTAGTCCAAGTTTAACCCCATTCTTTGCGGCCAGAGAACCGTGCGAATTCGATGATGGCAGGCATTCAGGCCGTGAAACCACCCAGTTCTCAGTCAAGTGTAGAGCACGATAGCCGTGATTTGTCGAATAAGGCCCCATCAAGGTAAATCTAACCCCAGACTCAATTTTGGCGAATACAACATTATCAAGGAAAGTGCGACAGTCAATGGCCAATGTTCTCGGAAGATGAGTGATGAATATTCACTACAGAGGGCCAAATAAAAAATCCTATGAGGCATTTCGATGTAATTTATGCACAGAAACGTGGTACCAGCCTTTCTTAACCGAAATATTCACTTGTTACTGTCCTATGGGCCAGGAACAAGTTGGATCACGGTTTTGACAATGAACAAACCAACAAGTACAACGGGCACGCTGATGGGATCGTTTAAAATTTGTCGGAACAACTGAATCACTCACGGGGTGACATGTCAGTTGACCATGCCTCCCATGGCAGCATCTGCGAGTGTCAGGTCCGACTCTGCAGCAGAACAGCTCTCTCAGGCGACGTTGAAGATGTATAGTGACCGGCCAGAGCTCGATCCCAGGCAAGATCTAGCCGAGTTTGCACAATGTCGGAGCACGGACGACATCATGCTCGCACTTGAGAAACAGATTAACATGCTGAAGGACTTCAGAGACGATCACTGGGCCAAGGTCTGCAAGAAACTCAAGCCTGTGGTCCAGATCCTCCCGCGGGTGACCAATACTGCTGGTGAATCCATCGAGTCCATTGTATGTTTTCCGTCTTTGCATTTGTCCACCTTTGCTCACATATCATTTTGCTCGCAAGGGTATTCCCGGTGGGAATGGCGTGTTCGCCGCTGTTGGTCTTCTTTTAGCTGTGAGTCCCCATAATCAGCAATTTCACTGTTCACCTATTGTGATACAGGCAACACAGGCACAAAGTGTAAGATATGATACCCTGGAGAAGCTGCTCGAGCGACTTAACACCTGTTCTCTCATGTTTCAATGTTCTCTGCGAGAAAAAATTCTCCCACCCCCGCCTTGCACTTGATCAGATTGCTACAACCATACTGGCTCATCTCTTCTACGTCCTTGCTCTGTCCACTAAATTCCTTAGGAAGCCAAGAGGCCGTTTGTTTCTTCCCTATAAATGATCAACTCAGTGATACTTAACCCTTTCTCCAGGACACTGCCTCCATGGTCTCATTGGGCTTTCTGATGATTTGAAGGAGGCTTTGCAGAAATTGGATAACTTTCAGGAGGAAGATGAAAATGATCATAGACACAAACACATCTACTCTTGTAGGTGCCGAGGAACTATTGCCCCTTGCTAAGCCGTGTAAGCCATATCTTCTATGCAGAATCTTCCACAGTTCAAGAAGAGAAACCCAGTTGGTGACAACATTGTGGATGCCGAGAAAAATGTGCAAAATATATACATCATCTCTGGTAAACTTGCCAAGTCCATAATTTAATTTGTTCACTCTTCTCAGGTGGTGTAGGTGGATCTGGTGGAAATTCTGATCAAGTGGGGGAACTGGGGGAACTGGAGAAGGTCCCAGGATTTATGTGTTCGTTGGATTGGTTCCTTCAGCCCCTCATGCTACTGAACATGCAGCATCCAGGAATTCAGAACAAAGTCCAGAATGTAAGCCGTCCCTGTCCCTACTGAGATTTTGCATGGCTCAGGGAACAAAACAGTTAATGACAACATTGAGCACATCCAGAAAGATCTGCAAATATTCAGTCTGTTCAGGGTACAACATAGCTCCCAGTTCTGATTTAACTTGGCTAAGTGACTGTTTTCAGTTGAAAACAAGTTCAAGGAATGGCTTCTTGGGGATCAGTTTTGTGCAGCTGATCCGGCAACTGACCGAAATGCTGCTCTCAATAAAAGGAAAGAAGGCACAGGCGACTGGTTGCTTCAGAATAGTGATTTCAAGAACTGGAGATCCTTCAAGAGAAAATCTGTTCTGTGGCTTCATGGGGGCTGTATGTCTTTCACTGCTGTTCACATTCAACAAGATCCTCATTAGCCATAATGACAGCTGGAACCGGGAAAACCATACTCAGGTACCATGTTCTTTATGCCTTTATACTTCCTCTCACTTGCCATGCAGTGCATATGTGGTTAACGAACTGCTATGCAGCATTCCTGATCTTGCATACTTCTTCTTTAGAGTGAAGGCCAAGGAAGACCTGGAAGGCATGCTGTCTTCTACCTTATTGCAACTTGCATCTGGTCAGGAAAGACACAAAATTCTCCAGGATGCATACAATTCCGACAGATGTAAAGGACCTCCCTCCCGCTCATCTCTGCTCGCATACTTCAAGAGGATGCTCACAGTACCTCATCACCTGGTTCTCATCATTGATGCTCTCGATGAGCACCCTAAGCCTCGCAACGAGTTGCTCAGATTCTTGACTGAGCTTATCCAGAGTCACCATAATCATATACACCCTCTTTATTGCTAGCCGTGATGAGCCTGATATCTGTGCTTGCCTGCACAATATTGGTGCTGTTGAGGTTGATTTGAACAGGGAGTTGAATCAAAAGGACGATCTCCGTAAATATATCACTGGGGTTTTGCAGTCAGATGAACCCTTTCGAGAATGGAAACATTCCCACCCCGATATCATCGATCTGATCAAACACCGGCTTCTTAAAGACAGCATGTAAGTGGTCTCTGTCTTTGCTACAGTTTGGGATACTGTTACTAATGAGATGCCAGGTTTCGTCTTGTCACATTGCAGCTTGACCAACTGCGGCATAGTGCACCTATTGATGTTCAGGTTACTCTGAAGACCCTTCCTCGCTCACTCATGAAGATGTATGAACACATCCTACAATCAATAGAATCTAGCAATCCGAAAACAGCCCAACGTGTCATGCACATTTTTGAGGTCATCTCATGTGCATCACGCCCTCTCTCTGTTGACGAGGTTGCAGAAGTTTTTGCTGTTCAATTCAATTCAGACAATAGTGTGCAAGTTTTGGAGGAGTATCGCCTAAAGAATCCTACAAGGGAGCTGGTTGAAAAATGTACCAGTGCATTTGTCCGTATAGAGAAATCAACTATCCAGTTTGCACATTCATCAGTGTTGGAGTATCTCTGTAACCCCGGATTCAGTCAAGCTACACCCCGGCTTGATCCTGCAAGTGCCAAAATAACCCTGTCCAAACTCTGCCTGTGTACCATTCACTCTGTGATTCAACCCTCAACTCCTCAGCGGCGAACCAGACCTTTTGATAATTATGCCCGAGAATTCTGGCTACAGGCTACAGCACATGCTCTATCCCACAAGTCTCACAGCCCTGAGATCAAAGGGTTGTTAGATTCCATTTTGCTGGGAGGGATGGACAGTATACCAGGGACACTTTGGTACAAGGAAACCACATTAACACCACTTCAGTGTGCATCATATTTGGGCCTGTATGATTACATTTTACCGGTCCTCATTATGCACAGCACATCCATCAACCAGGCAGATGAAGATGGTGTGACTGCACTCTATTTGGCATTGGAGCAGGGCCACCTTGACATTGTGCAGCTGCTCATTAAACATGGTGCATCTGTCAACCAAGCTGATGAATATAGCTTCACTGCACTCCATTTGGCATCACAGAGGGGCCATTTCAACATTGTGCAGCTGCTCATCAAGCATAGCAGATCCATTGACCAGGCTGGCATGGGTGGCTTGACTGCACTCCATTTGGCATTGCAGCAGGGCCACCTTGACATTGCACAGCTGCTCATTAAACACGGTGCATCTGCTGACCAAGCTAACGAAGATGGCTTGACTGCTCTCCATTTGGCATCACAGAGGGGCCATTTCGACATTGTGCGGCTGCTCATCAAGCATAGCAAATCCATTGACCAGGCTAGCACGGGTGGCTTGACTGCACTCCATTTGGCATCACGGATGGGCCACTTCAACGTTGTGCAGCTGCTCATTGACCATGGTGCAGCTGTTGACACAGCTGACAAATTAAGATCTACTGCTCTCCATGTGGCATCACAGAGTGGCTGCTTTGACATTGTGCAGCTACTCATCCAGCACAGTGCATCTGTCAACCAAGCTGACAAATATGGTATCACTGCACTCCATTTGGCATCAAAGAGGGGCCACTGTGACATTGTGCGGCTGCTGATTGACCATGGTGCAGCTGTGGACCCAGCTAACAAATTAGGATCTACTGCCCTCCATTTCGCATTGGAGGGGGGCCACCTTAATGTTGTGCAGCTGCTTATTGAACACAGTGGATTTGTTGACCAAGCTGACACAGGCGGCTTGACTGCCCTCCATTTGGCATCAAGAAGGGCCACTGTGACATTGTGCAGCTGCTTATCAGCCATGGTGCAACCACTGACCCAGCTGACAAATTAGGATCTACTGCCCTCCATGTAGCATCACAGAGGGGCCATTTTGACATTGTGCAGCTGCTCATTGAGCACAGAGCATCCATCAACCAAGCCAACAAATATGGTATCACTGCACTCCATTTGGCATCAAAGAGGGGCCACTGTGACATTGTGCGGCTGCTGATTGACCATGGTGCAGCTGTGGACCCAGCTAACAAATTAGGATCTACTGCCCTCCATTTCGCATTGGAGGGGGGCCACCTTAATGTTGTGCAGCTGCTTATTGAACACAGTGGATCCGTTGACCAAGCCGACATAGACGGCTTGACTGCCCTCCATTTGGCATTGCAGAGGGGCCACCTTGACATTGTGCAGCTGCTTATCAGCCATGGTACAACCACTGATCCAGCTGACAAATTAGGATCTACTGCCCTCCATGTAGCATCACAGAGGGGCCATTTTGACATTGTGCAGCTGCTCATTGAGCGCAGAGCATCCATCAACCAAGCCAACAAAAATGGCATCACTGCACTCCATTTCGCATCGGAGCAGGGCCACCTCAACATTGTGCAGCTGCTCATTGAGCACAATGCTTCTGTTGACTACACTGACAAAGATGGCTGGACTGCACTCCATTTTGCATCAGAGCAGGGCCACCTCGACATTGCACGGCTCCTCATTGGGCACACATCTGTTGATCATGCCAACAAAGATGGCTTGACTGTACTCCATTTCACATCAGAGCAAGGCCATCTCAACATTGTGCAGCTGCTCATTGAGCACAACATGTCCATTGACTGCACTGACAAAAATGGCTGGACTGCACTCCATTTTGCATCGCAGAATGGCCACCTCAATGTTGTTTGGCTGCTCATCAAGCACAGCGCGTCCGTCAACCATGCCAACAAAGATGGCTTGACTGCACTCCATTTCGCATCGGAGCAGGGCCACTTTGACATTGTGCAGCTGCTCATTGAGCACAACACATCTGTTGATTATACCAACAAATATGGCTCGACTGCACTCCATTTGGCATCAAAGAGAGGGCACCTCAACATCATGCAGCTGCTCATCAATCACTGCGCATCTGTCAACCAAGTCAATGGAGATGGCTTGACTGCACTCCAGTTGGCGTTGCAGGGGGGCCACCTCGATGTTGTCCAGCTGCTCATCAACCATATCACATTTGTCAAAGGAACTCAAGTTCTGGATAAGACTCTGGATAAATTTCAAGCCCAGCGTGGTCCCATTTCGGAACGTGCCAGGATGTAGACTGTGAGACGCAGCCGCCGACATTTCACGATATTTACTGACCTATTGGATTTAGACATTGAGCAGATCAATTGGAAGATGGTAGAGACACAGCCCATGTTGTAGTATAATTGTGCAATATCCCGAGACCACTTGGGGGCCGTATTACAAAATATGCCGAGAGTTGTCAGGCGTGGGAAAATGGCCAGAAAGCGGTAATGCACAAAAAATTGGCCACAACAAGAATTGAACTTGGGACCTTCTACTAACATGAGCAGGCAGGGTCATTACCACTGCACCACAAGGGCTATACAATGAAAATATTTGTCCCAGCTAGGGTAAGCCCTGGCTTACCTACCTGGGGCTGCTGATACCCACACCTAGGGCAGGCAAGCTGCCCTAGGTCTTCGAGAATTGTTTGGCACTATTTATTATCTGTTCTGGGGTGTTTCAAAACCCTAACCAACCCTAACCAGCCCTAACCCCTAACCAAAATATATAAATGTACCAAGGAGAAAGGCACTAACCCCTAACCCAAACCTCTAACCCAAACCCTAACTACCCTAACCACTAACCAGGCCCTATGCGGGCTGTACAGGGTGAGTACAAGGCTTATTATGTGTTTCCCTGATAGTTCTATCCCTATGGCAGAAGTGTTACTTACAGCCCTGGTGGTGTAGTGGTTAAAGTCCTGGTCTATTTGTTATAGATCAGGGAAAGGCTTTTGGTTCAATCCCCGCTATTGACTTTTCCTTTGCATTTCCCAGCTTTCCCACGCTGGACAACTCTCGAGATATTTGTAATACAGCCCCTGAGACTTGTCGGGATATTTTGTAAAGGTAGTACAACCAGGGGTGGCCGCCTCCCGTGGCGCACACCATCGACGGGGGTGACAATGCTCCCCGAGCGCTTGCGCAGCTCCGTCTGCGGGAGCTGCAGCTGCGCGTCAGCGCGGGGATTCGCGACAGCGGCCTCGGCCGCGGGTGCTGGTGGTAGCACGGGCGACAAGGGGACGTGGTGCAGCGTGTTGGGCTGCGGCGCTTGGGTTTGAATTTGGGTTTGACTTCGTAATTAGACGGTCTGGGAGATGTGCACGTATGATGAACGGCGGCTGAGCGAGAGGCGGGGAGACACAGGGGAAGGCGGGGACGGCTGCCGCGGGACGGGTGAGGGCGCAGGAGGCTGCAGCTGCTGGGACTGCGTCCGAAGGGGCGCCTGCGAGATACGGCACGTTATGGCTAGTGCATGTTGTTGTTACTGCTGTTGCGCAGGCGGCAGACACGGGGACATAAATGACGCCAAATTCGGGGAAGGCGACGAGGGCAGAGGGGCAACAGACAGCGGGAACAACTTCTTCTTCCTAACGGGCGGGCCCGTCAGCACTACAGCCTGTTTCAAAGGCGGGGGTGGGGGTGGAGCCTGCGAACCGCCGAGCGGTCATCGTGTACTGACAAACACCCCTGCCAAACCACGCGCGCCTCTGCAATGGACAGCAGGTTGATGCGCGAGCCAAATGTCGGTGTCTGCTCGAGCATTCGACAATCTCCATCTCCCCTGCTTCTGCGTTCCCAGCCCCAGCCACCCTGCCCAGGCGCGGTCCATCGAAGAATGCGGAGCCGCTCCCAGCACACGCTACGGAGAGACGGGCACCACGACAGGCACCGCTACGATGTGTCCGAAGAGCGACCCGGGCAATTTGGTGATGTGCACAACCTTCTACTCCGCTGAGAGCATGAGCGCGACAATTTCACGCAGGGTAAACGTCACTTGCATCTGGCAATGAACAGAACCCACCGTAAGGTCCATCCAATAAGTGTTGGTGCTCGCCTTACGAGGTTTGCGAGCAGCAGCACAGGCGCGAGCATCTTCTCTGTGCCCTCGACCTGCACGTTCATCCTGCCCCAACGTGGAAATCATCCATGCACGCTAGGGGGAGCACAAAGTTCACGAGGACAAACTTGGTGTGCAGCGCGGTGGCCTCGAGGAGGCGGAGAAGGATGCGGTGCGCAAAGTCGGGTCAGTGATGCAGCACGACGCAGAGGAGAAAGACCACGGCGTCGGGAACTTCCGGTTGCGGGATGGAGAAGTCGTGGACTGATAGGGTGTAGCATGTGTTGATACAATGAGAATGAGGAGCGTATAGAGAAAACACCTGCGAGTCCAAAAAGTGCGCTGCATCCAGTAGTCAGCAAAAGAAGCCATTAAGTTACATTCCCTCTGTGGATGCAGCACAGAGAGGTTTTGAGCATAAACTCAATGATTAGTAATACTGTATAATTTCGTTCAATTCGGCGGTCACGCGTCACGCACTCCCTGTGCCGCGACGAATTTTGGTCTTGGTCACGGGTCACGGCGCCCACTGCCGAATGCAAATCCGTGACATCCGAGCCAAATCCCTCTTGAAGGTGCGAAAAAGGCACAATTTTCCAAAATTTCCTTCGCAAATGCCGAAATTTTGTCGGTGTCACGCCAAATTTTGTTGGTTGCCGAAGTGCCGAATCGGTTTTTTTTGGTCACTGGTCACAACCCCTGCCGAATTGAACGAAATTCTACAGTACTAATAAGGTTGTCTATAGTATACGTGATCCTGAACGACTATCTTCAGGAAATCGCGCAGTCCATACTATAGAAGCTGAAACGAGCCTAATAAGGTCGGTGAATAATCACCGTGGTAAACCAGACCAACCTTCGACTTGCAGCAAGAATGTCGAGCGTGTCAGGCCTCAGCACGCTCCCTGTTGAACTGATACACGCAATTGCAGGCCATTGCGGGCACGCAGATTTGTTGTCTCTATGTCGAACTGGTCGCCAAATCCACGCAATTTGCTTGGGATGCATATACCAAACCATAACGCTGCTCGAGCTTGACCAAGTCGTCAATTGCTGCAAAACCATCATCTCGCGCGCGCGGGCCACCGAATCCGTCCGCGAGTTCCAGATGTGTGTTTGTTCTTTCCCCGTCCCAGCCTTCTCGTTTTTGGCTGGCTGGAGCGATCCGCGGTAGCACTTTCCGCATTCTACGACACGGTCCTGTTGACTCCCACAAGGTTCTTGTGTTCCATCCTCGTCGCCTTCCGCAGGAGGTGATCGAGAACATATTCCTCGCATGTCTTCCGACTTCTCGCCACGCCAATCGCCATGATAAGCCCTTTGGAGGAATCGCCGCTCTTGGGCCGCATTTGCAGCGCGTGACGTCAATATTATTAGAAGATTGAGTACAAGTAAGCAAAGGATTCGAGGCCATGCTAAAGAGTGTCGAAGGTGCCGACATGATATCACTAACTTTTTAAAACTTCTGGTTCCAGTTGATCGTTCTGGTCCTTTCCCCACGGGCACTGGATTTCCCAGACAGGCGATGTTTTTTCGGACTCGGCGCTCATGCAATCTTTATCAAGTTTTGGCCACAGGACACCTCTCCACTTGTTTTCATTGGCGTCCCAGCCCCGCGCGAGATATTCATGTGCTGGGATTTCAGCGAGACCACTGACAGGGGATTGTCGAATGTGTTTCGTGATAACCGCTGGGAGCGCCGCTCGTAATCTGTTTGGACCGGAAGGAACTTGTTTCTGCACTTGTGCAATCGAAACGGATAGGGTGCCTTGCCCATCTTCTTTCGTTTTGACTGGGAGAATAGTCAACCGGATCACTTATCTGGCTCCAAATAAGAACTCACATGTTGACCCACCGCCGAGTTCAACCTCCCCCCGTTCGGATATAGAGAGTCTTGGTTCCGTCCTGATGTCGTCAATGTAAATCTGGACACAAGAATTTAGCTGCATGCATGAAAAAATGTTTTGGACTGACATTCATCATTACGAGGATACCATGTATGCGGGATGTCGAGGTTGGGACCGAGACCCAAATCAACACTTGATTTCGATTTATGAAAGACAATTTCGGAAGCCGTTTTTCCGAACCCTACGGTTGGTGAGACAGGGAACCTCATATATCAACGACTACTTGCCGCTGGTCGGAGATTGATCCCCATGCCCACTTTGAATTCCAAAAGGTCGCCATCTGGCCGCCCATCGTCTTGCGCCTGATAAGCAATATTATACGAAGTGTACGATTTGTTTTCCTCGTCCCATTCGTCTCCAGGTTCGCGGCTAATACGGCATTTGGGCGTAGGCTAGACCAGATTGATTTAGCGGCAAATAAACGGTACTTAGGTTTCTCACTCTGCTATCAGTGGCCTTCAGCGTGGTACCGTTGGTTCGTTTGTGCGACAAAGTTGCGGTCGCCCTGGGTCCATTGGAAAACCCTACCATACCTTGGAATCCTGTCTGCTTTTCCAGCTGTTGCCCGCGTTCCCAAGTCTGGTCCGGTAAGTCAAACCCTCGGGGCAAGCTAAATGGGTGTTAGACGGCAGGATAGTTTCCGAGTAAAGTCTAGGGTGGAATCACAATATTCGTCGAGCAATAGAATCTTCACGGTGCGCCACGAAACCAATGGTTGCATATGAACGATCAACCTGAGTTTCACGCGGCCTATTTTCAATTTCGTAGTCGAGTAGGGCAATGACTTCGGGCCTGGAGAGCGGAAGGTTCAAGTTTTCGAGATCAATCGGTTTTTCAGTGTCCCGAATGATTTTGAACTGCAGACATTGATCAGACCGCAAAATGATAGTTTTGAATGCAGTTGACCTTCAGAGTGTAGCCAATGGAGACCTCGTATGCACCGGTGGCGTCACGGTGGGGTTTCAGGCGAAGTCTGACGCACGTGCTGTGTAGTGGACTTTCCCATTTATCATCCGCCATGGCAAGTCCATCATCTGAATCCCCACCTCCATCCCCGCCGCCGTCCTGGGCACCTCCATCGACGCCGTTGAGTTGGTGGTCCTCGCCCATGTTCAACTCATCTGTACCATTTGAGTCATCATTCCTTCTCCCTGCCGTTACCCGGCTCTTCGGGGGTGGCTTCATCCTCGGCCATGATTCCATCCTCGTCGTGTGCATGACGTCTTTCCTCTCTTTCCTCATTGTTGAAACCGAGGTATCCATTATAAGCAGTGTCATGAGCTCTGGGCCGTTTCGTCAGTATCGAATAAGCAACAGAAAACTGAGCGTACAGCAAGGTTAAAGCAGGATTATCTCCGGCAGGTCGAATTACTACCGGCAATCTGGACGAATGTGCGAGTGTTTGCGCCATATTAACCACTACTGGTTCATTGTAAGATCCAAAAATGGCCAGAGCGGGTTTGGATGGTGAAAGCATCCAAGGGAACGGCCCCCCGCAACCGCTGTTTCTTAGGGAATTCAGAACAGGGTCGTTCCAATTCTTCTCTATCCATGACTCCGCTTCCACAGGTTCGTGAATGGACATCAAACATCCTCCAATGCCAAGATTGGCCTGAATGAAGGCCAAGTCGTGTGCTGTAAACGAATCGACCGGCGGCGATCTGCGAGGCGAAGGTATGAGGGGAAGAGGGGGGCTTCATATCTACAAAGATACGTACTCTGCTCTGTCATCAGGAGGTGAATATATGAAGAAAGTTCCAGTTTTTGTGTCTTTTCCAACGGCGTTTCCTTCCAATTCGCCGAAGCCTGCTGTGATGATGAGGGGCTGATTTCGTGTTGCGAACACTGGTGGGTTCGGAACTGCGTACCTGAATCCCCCGAGTCTGAGGCGACGTGATCACCGTGACGTTTCAAAAGACGGCGGGATATTCTGCGTGAAGGTCGCTCAGAAAAGGATCATAAGTCCGCAGTAACACTTACTCTGGCTTCTCGTCATGAGGTGAATAGGTAGCAGTTTTCGCACTTCCAGCTGTGCTGTATCCGCTCGTGTCAATTCCTGTTTATAGATTGGTTAAAAATACTTCTGGTATGGACGGCGCAGAGCTGCATACCTGTATCCTCTTCGTCTGAGTCTGAGCTGGATCGAGTATTTTGCCTCAGTCTGTTACCCCTGCGAAAGTCACCTGGAGCCCCCTCTGCCATCCATGATGAGAGAGGACTCGTAGGTCGTGAGGAACATGACGATGATGTGTTTGCTCGCTCCGGACTAGAGCAAAACCCATCATCCGACTGAGTCCCCCGACGGGACATATTAGGCCGCAGGATAGGTCTCCCCCTACCCTGGGGCATACCCGGCCCAGTCCGTGCCAAAACCTCGAAAGGATTAGTGAAGGATGGGACAAGGGGCGACAGGACAAAGGTTTCAGGATTAGATATACGCTGTTCGGTGGGAGGTCGAGGAGCGTAGCTGCTATCTTCGCTAGTAAAGCCATGGTGATTCGCTCGTAGCACAGGTAGACTACGGGCGTGCCTTAGATCTGGGCAATTGCATGGTCAAGTGAATTTCAAAGAGTACATTAAGCATACTCTGTGCCTGTTGAGCATGCCGTGGAAACCCTTGGAAATGAGGAGGGTTTGGTGGACCTGGGCAATAGGTTAGCTGTTAATAGATATATCCATGTGTCGCGCACCTAGGTTTGCGTTCGACCTTCTGTCTCCCGCGCTGCCTCTTGGGGCGCCTGCGGGGTTATGTGCCAGGTTCCTTCGGATGATATTACGGCGAACGTGATGAAAGTTCCCATGAGTGAAACCGAAATCTCGAGAGCTGTCGGAAGGCGCCATGAAGCGGAGAGCAGGTCGGACACTGAGGGATGGGAGGCCTTTATAGGCACCGCAGGGCGTTTGCCAGTGCAAAGCTATGCTTCTGTGTACAGGAGCCGGATGATTGATACGTCGAACAGCTGTACCTGCATGCATTTGTGCCCAAAATACCCCGCTTGACGACGCTTGAAAAAATCAGCACGAGGAAATCAGAATTTCTACAATTGTTGGCCTGGCGAGAGTTGAGTATATAAGAGGAGTGAGATCGGAGTCGTCCGTATCTTTCCAAGTAACTGAGCAGGCATAGGACCCAGGTCCCGTCACGGAAGTTATGGACAGGGTCAAAATACCTAGATCAACGTAAACGGAGGCGCAAAACCACAATTTAAATGGATGAGATCCAACAGCTCAGGGTGAACAGGTGCACAAGATGCGAAGGCGAATGAAGCACAAGGGGGTTATTTCTAGTTCGTCAACTTCCTTGGGAACCTGGAAGGCGAAGAAGTAGCGGTCAAGTAACAGAATAATGAATTATGCGCTTACAGCTCCTCCATGCGTGAGCCGCCCTCTTAAAGCCGGCCAGCATCTCACTCACTGCTAAGGACAGCCCCAGCACAGGCGGTGGAGATTCCGCTCCACTAAGTTTTGTACGAGTGGCTCGATGTTACACAGAATATTAAAAGACTCGCCGCGTACGAAATCTTCCTGATATTTTATTGGCAAAATCGGGTTCGAGATCCACTAGAGGAAGATGGGCCAAAATGGAGAAGTACTAGTTGGGAGACGCAGCCACGATGTCAGTCCGAAGTTGGGTTATGTTGCTCGACACATGGATCGGAAACACGAATATGTGGAGCTGCCGGTTTCTGCTCAAAGATACCGTAACATAACAGCCAGAGAAGCAACAGCTTCAATTTGTGACGAAGTAACATGTGAGCCAGTGCACGGAAAACCAGGCGCAAGGAGCTCTCCCTGTCAAGTTTGTCGATTCCCTCGGGACCAGAGGCAGACGAACTGGTGACACGGTGAAAAGATAAATTCGGTGCTGTAAGGGGGGTAACCCCGGGGGTTAATTCGGCGCTTACTATGACCGTCATAGCCCCCGCCAAACCGCGCGCGCCTCCGCCAGGGAGGTAAGGTCGATGCGCGAGCCAAACATCGGCGTCCCGCAGCTGCTCGCGCGCTCGACCATCTCCATCTCGCCCGCCTCTGCGTTCCCAGTTCCGACCGTCCAGCCCGCGCGCGTGGCACATCGAAGAACGCGGAGCCGCTCCCGACGCGCGCGCGCGTTGCGGAAAGACGGGCACAGCGACAGAGCGAGCCGAGGGCTTTGGTGACGCGCACGACCTTCTACCTCGCTGACGCGACGATCTCGTGCAGGGTACACTCTTGCCCGTTGAACGTCACTTGCATCTGTTCCCCAACTCAGTCAGGGTCTTCTTTTATTTCGGAGGAAGGTGGAAGAGCAGTATGCACCGTAATGTCCATCCAATACGCGTTCGCGCTCGCCTTGCCGAGATTCGCGAGCAGCGGCGCGGGCGCAAGCATCTTCTCCGCGCCCTCGACCTAGACGTCCATCCCACCGTCCCAAACGCCGAAATCATCCACGCACGCGAGGGGGAGCACAAAGTTCGCGAGGACAAGCTTGGTGTGCGGCGCGGCGGCTTCGCGGAGGCGGAGGAGGAATCTGCGGTGCGCAAAAGCATCGGGCCAGTCGTGCAGCACGACACGGAGGAGGAAGAACGCAGCGTCGGTGACCGGCCGCGGGGTGAAGAAGTCGTGGACTAATAGGACGATTTTAGGATTAGCATGCGTCGACACAACGGGGATGAGGAGCATATGGAGAAAACACCCACCCTGAAACCGCACCGCGCCCGAGTCCAAAAGCTCCCGACACTTTGCACGCCAGGCCGTCTCCCCATCTCGACAACCACTGGATCACGATCGCAGACCGCCGCTCCCTGTTTATTAGCGTCAGTGGTCTTTCTCAAAAGAAAAGTTGATGAAGCGGGACAGTGTGAGACGCACCATCCGTGTCGACCTCCGCATACACGCTGGCGAGCGACATACTCGTCGAGCCAATCCCGCCACCGACGTCGACCACTAAACTACCGCGGGAGGATGCCCAGTCAAAGCCTGTTGTGCGTAGGTCAGTATTGCACGAATATTTGAGCGAAAGAAGTAGAGGAAGGAAGGAATATAGCAAAGGCCAAGATCTCGCGCGATCGATGAAGAAACCCAAACCCGCACACTCACCATGCAACACCGCGCTGCAGATCCAAGCGTGCATACTATGCCCGAGAACCTTGCGACGACGAAGGCTGCCTCGAACGCTGAAGGAGCGGTCTCGACCGATGATCGCATCCGGCTGGCCTCATCTTCTGCTCCGACCGTTTCTGAGAGCAGTGCGCTCGTGGAGCCTTCTACATCGCACGGTGAAAGAACGCCTCCCAGCTCCCCGTCCCCACCATCGCCTTCCCGAAGCGCTGCAGCCGGAACCCATTTGGGTTCGGGTTCCCGCTCCCTTCTTTATCACCTTTCCAGACCTTTTCGTTCCTGCCCTTCCCATCTGGTCCCTCCCCCGCCCGCGTCTGCACCCCCACCGGCACCAGCGCCGACACCCACCTCCCCCGGAGCCGCACTCCACCCCTCCTCCTCCAACCACGCAAAGTACCCGACGCCCCCGCACCCGAACGTATAATTGAAAGGCGCGCGCGTGGGGTCGCTTCCCGTTGCTGTTGCCGTTGTGCTCGAGGCGGTGCTGGGGCTGCTGCTGCTCGTGGCGATACTTGTGCTCTCGTTAGCGCTGCTGCTTATGCCGAGAGCCGTCGCCGAGTACGAGGACGAGGACGAGGATGGGAGCGACGAAGATGAGGGCGATGGTAACAAGGATGAGGAAGAGAGTGAAGGAGAGGAGGAGGCGGAGGAGGCGGAGGAGGCGGGATAGAGCCGTGCATTGCCAGGGAAAACCACTTCGGTGAGGTACGCGCTCGACTTGAAGACTTCGTCGGTGCTGAGGTGAGTCAATAAGGGAAAGAAAAGGAATAGAGGGGGCAGGGGCAGAATGAGAGTTCAGTCAGGTTAACGCGCCATAGTAAAAACGTGGATATATGCGCGGCCCCAGTACTGCGGCCACTTGGGCAGCGAGAAGTGATAAATAAAAACTCGAACACTACGCGCGGAGACGTCCGAAACGGAAGCAAGCCACCCATCTCCAGCACTCAGAAAAGTAGATGTGAAAAAGAAGGGAAAGCGAAGCAGAACGCGAATTCAATCAAGTGATGTTCGCAGAAGGCTGGCTATTTGCGCCATTACAGACGCGCAATGCGCGAAAGACCCTCGACCGGACAACGAACGAGGCCCGGAAGATATATGAAATTATCTAGAGCACCCGGCAACAACCAACACAAGAAGCAGAAATGCAAAAAAAAAAAAAAAAAGAGGCAGAGTAAGGAAAAGAAGTAAAAGACCAACGCACCACAACCCCACGAACGCAGCGACCGCGCTCGCGTCTGCGTCGCCGACGGAGGCGTATTTGGTTTCTGGGCTGCAAGACAAATCAAATGAAGATCAGTATGCGGTTCGAGAAGAGAAGGAAAGGGAAAGAAGATAAAAGGGAGGGAGACTGGGGAGGGGAACAGAAGAGCAGCGCTTCGGCACCAGGAGCCAAAATAAAATAAAATGAAAACCAAGAAAGAAAAAGTGGAATAGAAATTGCACATCCAGTGCGGCCCCGAGAGCACGAGGAAGGAAGAAGTGCGTCCGTGCCTCGTGAAAATGAGATATGCCAGAAGTCTCGGCGCCTTCACGAAAATCAAAAGATGTTCCCCTTTCGCCCGAGCCGCAAAACTCGAAAGAGCCCACCCAAACCACATCCAGCAGGCTGCGATACGTGCGGAGCCGAGCGAACGCCGATAAGCCCGAATGCGAAATGAAGCAATGAAGGCTCCCAACGAGATAACTTAAGAGAAGGGTGCGATTAAAAGGGTATCAATGAGAGCGACGCGTGCCACACGAAAAATGACGCGTGACAGGTTGCGGGCGTGGATAGGGGCCGCGGGGGCGAAGGAGGGAGGCGGGGAGGTAAAATGAGGAGAGGTAGGAGGAAGAAATCTTGAAGGGAAGGTAGTACGAGAGAAAGCAGGAAAATAACGAAAGAAAGAGAGAAATATGGAGAAAAACAGAAAACGAAACGAAAACAGACCACGAACGTACTTTGCAACGAGCTCGCGCAGAGGCTCGCCTGAGTCGATGAGCGAACTGATGCGGCCGGCGGCAAAGACGTCCGGCGCGGCCCCCGCGCAGGATATGGTGCGTCGCCAGCAGAAGGAGGATGTGCGCTGCCGCCGAAAGAAAGAATCTGTATCAGAGAGGAAGGGACAGGAAAAGGACGAGCGCCCCACCAAGCTTGCTCGATGCCCGTCCGCGCCGCAATCTCACGGACATACACAGGTCCGTCGCGCAAGACTTAGACGACGTGCGCGGCCTCGAGGACGTGCAGGCAGCCGGGGAGGTGGTAGCCATGCCCGCGTCGCAGAGCGTCAAGAACGGCACCTGCACCGTCGCGGCCATCTGCCCGCCGCCGCGACGATGCGGTTGATCGCTGCCACCACGGTCGGGTGCGCCGTGAGCTGCTCTGCCGCCGAGGCGGGGTCGTACGGCGCGTCCAGAGAGGGAAAGTCGAGGGTCGAGGAACTAGAGTTGGAAAGAGGTAGAGTACAACGAGGGCGGACTTGCGTAGATGGGTGAAAGAGAATTGGCCATCATGTATGTCGGGGCGGGTGGGTCGGTGGGCTGGGCGGCGTAGACGATCCCGATGGCGTCGAGAGCGTCGCCGAGGATGGTGTACAGAGCGCGGATGACGGCAATTTGCCAAGGCAGATTAGATTGCCTCGGGTTTTGCCGGAACAACTGAATCAGATGTGTCATCGCCGCCTACGTAACAATCTCTACCTGAGCACTCTCACTCTCACCGTCGCGTCTCCGCATGCCTTCATTCATTTTAATAATCTCTTCGTGCAATAATTTAAACTTCAGTAGTTACTTAATCGTAGGTAGACCGTAATAAATTGATTTGGCCTGGGGGCAGCCTTTTATATTTCTGTGTGAAGCACCCAGGAACGCAAACTACGAGAGCACTGGAACGTCCGGTCACCGGCTCCCCCAATGATGTCGAGACCCTCGGAAAGATCCCCAACAAAAAATCTCCTGGGGTTGATGGATCCCCGGACTATCGTACGATTGTGGAATTCGATATCATGGGGATATTTGCCGGGATGTCTGGCCCGATTCATCCTGATATAGCCGTTCGGACCTCGGGCTGAGCTCCGACCAAATTGGGGGTGTACCAAGTCTCGGTGTCCGCAACCAATCCGCAACTCTCTGTGTTCTCTGCTGCTTTTTCTTTGCTTTTTGCAGTGTGCGCCAGTCGACCATGCACGGGTTGGATCACGGTTTTGGCTGTGAACAAACAACAAGCAAGTACGACTGGCACGCTGATGGGATCGTGTGCGCCAGTTCCTAAAATTTGTCGGAACAACCAAATCATTCACGGGGTGATATGTCAGTCGACCATACCTCCCATGGCGGCATCTGCGAGTTTCAGGCTCAACTCCACAGCGGAACAGCTCTCTCAGGCGACGTTAAAGATGTACGATGACCGGCCAGAGCTCGATCCTAGGCAAGATCTAACCGAGTTCGTGCAATGTCGGAACACGGACGACATCATGCTCACACTCAAGAAACGGATTAACACGCTGAAGGACTTCAGAGACGATCATTGGGTCAAAATCTACAAGAAACTGGAATCTATTGTCCATGTCCTAGTGTGGGTAACCAATACTGCTGGCGAATCCACCGAATCCATTGTATGTTCTCCCTCTTGCATTTGTCCATCTTTGCACACACATCACTTTGCTCGCAAGGGTATTCCCGGTGGGAAGGGTGTGTTCGCCGCTGTCGGTCTTCTTTTGGCTGTGAGTACCCACAATCAGCAATTTCACCATTCACCTATTGTGATACAGGCAACACAGGCACAAAGTGCAAGATATGATATCCTTGAGAAGCTGCTCAAGCGACTTGACACCGTTCTCTTGTGTTTCAATGTTCTCTGCGAGAAAATATTCTCCCACCCCTGCCCTGCACTTGATGAGATTGCTACGACCATACTGGCTCATCTCTTCTACATCCTTGCTCTGTCCACCAAATTCCTTAGGAAGCCAAGAGGCCGTTTGTTTCTTCCCTATAAATGATTGACTCAGTGATACTTAACCCTTCATCTAGGACACTATCTCCGTGGTCTTATTGGGTTTTCTGATGATCTGAAGGAGGCTTTGCAGAAATTGGATAACTTTTGGGAGAAGACAAACACATATACTCTTGTAGGTGCCAAGGAGCTGTTGCCCCTTGCTAAGCCCTGTAAGCCATATCTTCCTTACAGAATCTTCCACAGCTCAAGAAAAATGAGCAAAATATATACATCATCTCTGGTAAACTTGCCAAGTCCATAATTTAATTTGTTCACTCTTCTCAGGTGGTGTAGGTGGATCTGGTGGAAATTCTGATCAAGTTGGGGGAACTGGGGGAACTGGAGAAGGTCCCAGGATTTATGTGTTCGTTGGATTGGTCCTTCAGCCCCTCATGCTACTGAACATGCAGCATCCAGGAATTCACAACAAAGTCCAGAACGTAAGCTGTCCCTGTCTCTACTGAGATTTTGCATGGCTCAAGGAACAAAACAGTCAATGACAACATTGAGCACATCCGGAAAGACCTGAGAAACATTCAGTTTTTTCAGGGTACAACATAGCTAATTCTGATTTAATTTGGCTAAGTGACTGTTTTCAGTTGACAACAAGTTCAAGGAATGGCTTCTTGGGGATCAGTTTTGTGCAGCTGATCCGGCAACTGACCGAAATGCTGCTCTCAATAAAAGGAAAGAAGGCACAGGCAACTGGTTGCTTCAGAATAGTGATTTTAAGAACTGGAGATCCTTCAAGGGAAAATCTGTTCTGTGGCTTCATGGGGGCTGTACGTCTTTCACTGCGGTTTACATTCAACAAGATCCTTATTAGCCACAATGACAGCTGGAACTGGGAAAACCATACTCAGGTACCGTGTTCTTTATGCTTTATACATCCTCTCACTTGCCATGCAGTGCATATGTGGTTGACACACTGCTCAACTCGGTAGCACCGGGGACAGAAGTGGTATACAGCATTCCTGATCTCTCATACTTCTTCTTTAGAGTGAAGGCCAAGGAAGACCTGGAAGGCATGCTGTCTTCTACCTTATTGCAACTTGCATGTGGTCCGGAAAGACACAAGATTCTCCGGGATGCATACAATTCCGACGGATGTAAAGGACCTCCCTCCCGCTCATCTCTGCTCACATACTTCAAGATGATGCTCACAGTAACTCATGACCTGGTTCTTGTCATTGATGCTCTTGATGAGCACTCTAAGCCTCGTGACGAGTTTTTCAGATTCTTGACTGGGCTTATCCAGAGTCACCATAATCATATACACCTCTTTATTGCTAGCCGTGATGAGCCTGATATCCGTGCTTGCCTGCAGGATATTGGTGCCGTTGAAGTTGACTTGAACAGGGAATTGAATCAAAAGGATGATCTCTGCAAATACATCACTGGGGTTTTGCAGTTAGACAGTCCCTTTCGAGAATGGAAACATTCCCATCCCAATATCATCAATCTGATCAAACACCGGCTTTTTGATGAAAGCATGTATGTGGTCTCTCTCTTTGCTAAAGTTTGAGATACTGTTACTAATGAGATAGCAGGTTTCGTCTTGTTGCATTGCAGCTTGACCAACTGCGAGATAGTGCACCTATTGATGTTAAGGCCACTCTGGAGACCCTTCCTCACTCACTTGTGGAGATGTATGAACACATCCTACAGTCACTAGAGTCCAAGCATCCAAAAACAGCCCAGCGTGTCATGCATGTTTTTGAGATCATCTCATGTGCATCACGCTCTCTCTCTGCTGAGGAGGCTGCAGAAGTTTTTGCTGTTCAATTCAATTCAGATAATAGTGTGCAAGTTTTGGAGGAGTATCGCCTAAAGAATCCTACAAGGGAGCTGGTTGAAAAATGCACCAGTGCATTTATTCGTATAGAGAAATCAACTATCCAGTTTGCACATGCATCAGTGTTGGAGTATCTCCGTAACCCTGGAGTCAGTCGAGCTACACCCTGGCTTGATCCTGCAAGTGCCAAAATAACCCTGTCCAAACTCTGCCTGTGTACCATTCACTCTGTGATTCAACCCTCAACTCCTCAGCGGCAAACCGGACCTTTTGATAATTATGCCCGAGAATTCTGGCTACAGGCTACAGCACATGTTCTATCCCACAAGTCTCACAGCCTTGAGATCAAAGGGTTGTTGGATTCCATTTTGCTGGGAGGGATAGACAGTATACCAGGGACACTTTGGCACAAGGAAACCACATTAACACCACTCCAGTGTGCATCGTATTTGGGCCTGTATGATTACATTTTACAGGTCCTCATTATGCACAGCACATCTATCAACCAGGCAGATGAAGATGGCCTGACTGCACTCCATTTGGCATTACAACAGGGCCACCTTGACATTGTGCAGCTGCTCATTAAACACGGTGCATCTGTTGACCAAGCTAACAAAGATGGCTTGACTGCACTCCATTTGGCATTATGGGCAGGCCACCTTAATGTTGTGTGGCTGCTCATTGAGCACAGCACAGCTATCAACAAAGCCAACAAAGATGGCTTGACTGCACTCCATTTGGCATCAAGGAAGGGCCACTGTGACATTGTGCAGCTGCTCATTGAGCATGGTGCAGCTGTTGACCCAGCTGACAAATTAGGATCCACTGCCCTCCATTTGGCATTGGAGGGGGGCCACCTCAATGTTGTGCGGCTGCTTATTGAACATAGCGGATCTGTTGACCAAGCTGACACAGACGGCTTGACTGCACTCCATTTGGCATCACAGAGGGGCTATTTTGATATTGTGCTGCTGCTCATCAACCACGGTGCAGCCATTGACCCAGCTGACAAATTAGGATCTACTGCTCTCCATGTGGCATCACAGAGGGGCTACTTTGGCATTGTGCAGCTACTCATTGAGCACAGAGCATCCATTGACCAAGCCAGCAAATATGGCATCACTGCACTCCATTTTGCATCGGAGCAGGGCCACCTCAATGTTGTGCGGCTGCTCATTGAGCACAATGTGTCTGTCAACCACGCTGACAAAGATGGCTGGACTGCACTCCACTTCACATCAGAGCAGGGCCACCTTGATGTTGTGCAACTGCTCATTGAGCACAACATGTCTGTTGATCATGCCAACAAAGATGGCTTGACTGCACTCCATTTTGCATCAGAGCAAGGCCATCTCAACATTGTGCAGCTACTCATTGAGCACAACATGTCCATTGACTACACTGACAAAAATGGCTGGACTGCACTCCATTTTGCATCACAGAATGGCCACCTCAATGTTGTTCAGCTGCTCATTGAGCATAGTGCATCTGTTTACCATGCCAACAAAGATGGTTTGACTGCACTCCATTTTGCATCAGAGCAGGGACACCTTGACGTTGTGCGGCTGCTCATTGAGCACAATGTGTCTGTTGATCACACCAACAAAGATGGTTTAACTGCACTCCGTTTGGCATTGCAGAGGGGCCACCTCAACATCATGTGGCTGCTCATCAGACACAACATGTCCATTGACCACACTGACCACACCGACAAAGACGGCTGGACTGCACTCCATTTTGCATCACGAGATGGCCACCTTGACATTGTTCAGCTGCTCATTGAGCACAGTGCATCTATCAACCATGCCAACACAGATGGCTGGACTGCACTCCATTTGGCATCAGAGGAGGGCCACCTCAATGTTGTGCAGCTGCTTATTGACCACAGTGCATCTGTTGGCAAAGCCAACAAAGATGGCTGGACTGCGCTCCATATTGCATCGCGAGATGGCCACCTCGATGTTGTTCGGCTGCTCATTGAGCACAGTGCATCTATTGACCATGCCAACACAGATGGCTGGACTGCACTCCATCTTGCATCGGAGGAGGGCCATCTCAATGTCGTGCAGCTGCTCATTGACCACAGTGCATCTGTCGGCAAGGCTAACAAAGATGGCTGGACTGCACTCCATTCAACATCACAGCGCGGCCACTGCGATGTTGCACAGCTGCTCATCAAGCACAGCACATCTGTCAACCAAGCCAACAAAGATGGTTGGACTGCACTCCATTTGGCATCACAGGGGGGCCACTTCAACGTTGCACAGCTGCTCATCAAGCATAGCACATTCATTGACCAAGTTGACAAAGATGACTGGACTGCACTGCATTTTGCATTGCAGGAGCACCACCTTGATGTTGCACACCTGCTCATGGACCACAGTGCACCTGTCAGCAAAGCCAGCAAAGATGATGCTTCATTTGGTATCGCAGGAGGGCTGCCTCAACTTTGTGGAGCTGCTCATCGACCACAGCACATCCGCTGACCAAGCCAACAGAGATGGCTCAACTACACTCCAGTTGGTGTTGCAGAGGTCAACATTGCGCAACTGCTCATCGACCATGGCATCAGTTGAAGGAATTTGATAAGATCAAGTTCTTCAAAACACAGCTGATGTTTCACTTTATCCCATGGCCAGTGCTCACTGACCCCTTGGACAGACATAGAGCAGATTAATTGGGAGGTGGTAGAGACCTTCTTTTTTGCACGCCAAGGTGCAGTTCCGGAGTACAATTATTAGCCGGGTGCACACACATCAACTGGTCCGGCAGCTGCTTGTCATGGTAATGGACGAAGACTTGAGGAAATCATTGGAGGAGGCTATGAATGTGTTGTCTCACAAGCCATGACACCAATCTGGAGGAGACCGAAAGGGTATCATACTTGATGTACAATTACTGCTAAATGTTTACAAAAGTGTATTGACGTTTCGCTAGCTGCTCTAAGACTTGTTTGAATATTAATTTTTCTGTCGGTAATAGAGGCTATTCAAAACCACATTTTAAATCAATTTCTTTAAAATTTGTGACCTCTGATCTTGAAGAACTTAAGCGAGTGGAGGAGTGGAGCCTGGTCTGAATTCGGAAACATTACTGGATTTGGAAGCCACAATGGATGCGAAAGCATGAGTTTCTGCATGTGCAAGGTAATCCATGACTCTGCACAGATTGGGACACACTTTTGCATCCAAAAATCACATCAGGAGTTGCTCTGTTGAAGGATATCAGCTCAAGTGTATTGCCTGTGAGAACAGAGTGGAGCACCAGTTTTTTTAAAATTGCTGCTTACAGCTGAATGCAATATTCTAGGCCATTTTAATTTGCACAGAGGTTGGAGCCGGAGGATCCCATAACAGTAAGACTTCGAAAAAGCACATCAAACAGGAAGGTTCGGACAATGAGAATGTCCCACCTCTCAGCACCAAGCATGTTCGCACCGGGCAGTTGTTCGACCTCCAGGCTTTCCTTCTTGAGGAGCATCAGCATTGGGAGAAGTTTGAACGCCAGATGCTGCAGCAGATGGCGCAGAGCAGTGATGACTATCGCAAGTCCACAGACGACAATGGCAAGTTTCAAAACAATTTTCTTACCTTGCTTGAGTGTACGTTCAAACCCAAGAATTAAATTCAGTGTACACTCTTTATTTGCACTGTCTACAGTATCTCGACAATATATCTGTACACCATCTTATTACTTACTCTATGCTTTCTTAGCTACCATATTTCCTATGAATTATAAAGGTATTTGTCAATGTCTGGTGGTAAACAATCAAATTATTGCACGACTTGGTTCGGATGCAAGCAGTTCAGGCAATTTGTGAGAAGGACACCAACTCGGTAGTAGCACCCAACTGGTGAAGAGTAGAGTTGCATTTTCCACCCAGCATTGAGAAAGGGCCAGAGGTTTGCAACAATGCCAAACCATGTTCAACCTCGATGCACACAGCAGACATCTGCGTGTTCCATTCCCTCTCCTCTGCAGTCTGCTCTCCTGCGCCGGAAAAGGGGCTTATGATGTGAGGACCCACACCGTATGCCGGGTCCCCAAAGAGCTGGAAGTATCAGTGCTCTAGTGGGGTGTCATTGTTGATGTCTTCCTGGTGTGCAAAATGTGCAAGCTGTTCAAGCAGACTGCTCTCCATGAGAAAATAATTTTCGTTCTGGCGGCCCTCGAATGGGTCATACAGATGGCCAATAATTCCATTCGGAAGCATGACGGCCTGAAACTTCAGCGAGTGGAATTTTTTATGACAGTTATAAGCCTGCCGCTGGAACAAGGTAGGATGGCAAATTCTTCGGATGGTGCAATCAATGAATCTGAAAATCGAAGAAATTGGTGCATCGCGTGCAGCAATGGCATGGGCATACTTCTTTTCATTTTGTGTGGGTGGAGTAGGTGCTCATCACAGCCAAGAAGGTGCTCCCAGCGGTTGTCCAAAAATTTGACAAGCTCATTGATGCACTCGGAAATGGAGGACTGCAAGCAGTCGTAGAGCATTGAGGGTGTACATCTCCCCGACAGAGCGAAATTGAGCACAGAAAGCACAAGGCCTCAATTCGACTGAAGGAATAGCGGTTCGAGGTCTGAAATATTTCTGGTATGTTGAGAGCTTCAGCCAGCTCGAATATTTCATCCACAGTCAGTCTGTAGAATTAGTTAACTAGTCGGAGCACAGCAGGCTATGTCCTGACCTAAAACACCACTAGCAGTCCCGAGATTTCAGGTTGCAAAGCCAGTCCTCTGTTAACTCCCTGCTCAGGCCGTGCACGCTCATTCTCCACAGATTGTGAATGGCTTGTCAGTGCAATAATGCGCTCAAGGCTGTCCATATCTGTCAGTTGTGCCATAACGACCGCTGAGGTCACAGGCTGGAGAACTGGCGGCAGAGGAGCTGGCTGGATAAGGAGAGGTACAGTCGCTAGCAGGAGCCGGCAAAGATTTTCAAGTCGTTGTGCCTCAGCCATTTTGTGAGGAATAGTGTTTCTCTGGCCTTGGCCTCAGGCCAAAAAGCCATGGCTTTATGGCTCAGCTTTGGCTTTTTCTTGCTTTGGCTCGATGTGGCTTTGGCCTGGCCTGGGATTTAGCAAGGCCAAAGCCAAAGCCGAGCCAAAAAGCCAAAGCCAAAGCCAAAGCCAGAAAAACACTAGTGATGAAGGTGTTATTTTGGCAAAGTATGTGCTTTCTTTTATTGCGGTGGGGGTTTCACAGGGAAGATAATCTCCATGGCACATAGTTAGGTGTGCATGCGTAGGGCAGTGCAAACCAGGGGGTGCAGTGCAGTCTACGACGCGTTGCAACATGTTATCACGCGCTAATTATGTAGGGGGTTGCATGTTGGACGATATGACTAAGGCCCTGATCGGGTGCCGGGGTTGGGCAGCCGCACCCAGACTGGCAACGGCTGAAGATGCCTCGCTACCAGACTCACACGCGCATCATGGGCTTGAGGATCGTCGTTGGGATGCCGGAACTTGTCGGATCTAGTAGTCATCAATGTTTTGTAATAATCATTTGAAGTCTCTGCCCGCCCTCCTTCCACTGGGACCGTGTTTCTGCCCCTCCAACACGTCCCATGCTGCCGTCATCCTCTCGGGGAACGTCGCGCAACATGAACGACGCGCTTTTGGCACATCACAAAGCGAAAAAAACAGCAGGAACTCAACCGCTGCCGCCGCCGTTTTGTGCTCGCCACATTGGTGTGCATGGTTGTGGCTATAACCGCGTCCCTTCAGCTCGACCTTGCAGACCCCATTCCAATGCACACGTCTGTGCTCACAGGTCAAGCCTGGCTTGACGAACTCATCACCGGACATCATCGATGCTTCCGGGAAGCCTTGGGGATGGCAAAACATGTCTTCCTGCAACTCTCCATTGAGTTGCAGATGTTCCACGGCCTCCGCCCCTCGAAGTTTGTCTCTGCCAACGAAAAACTAGCGATCTTCTTGCATATGGCGCGTACGGGTAGCAGTACTCAGATGCTCCAAGAGCGATTTCAGCGCAGCGGCGATACTATCAGCAAGTACGGGTTCTTTCTTTGTATTATCCCTTCTCTGACATAGCGCTAGGTCTATCCACACTATCCTCAACTGTCTCACAGGCTCGTTCTACTCCAAACATGTCCATCTTCCCCCCGATGGCACACCTCCCGAAATCAAGGAGACCGGCAAGTTCTACCCGTACTTCTGCAATGCGCGCAGAGCACTGGACGGTTCCCACTTCCATGCATGGGTTTCTTCCGAAGCCATGGCTCGCTATCGGAATCGGAAGGGCTTCATTGGTCAGAATGTGCTCGCGGCTTGCAACTTTGCGCTGCTCTTTGTATACGTTCTCAGTGGATGGGAGGGGAGCGCATCCGACTCACAGATATTCAACTACGTGCGTAAATGGGATTTCGCCGTGCCACTCGGAAAGTACTACCTTGCCGACGCTGGATTTCCGCTCTGCGATGTTCTCATGGTCCCGTATCGTGGTATTCGTTATCATCTGAAGGAATGGGGCAATGCACGACAACGGTGGGCATCCTTGTCTCTTCTAAAATTCCTTTGTTGAGCTATTTGAAGTCCCCGAAACTACAAGGAACTATTCAACCTGCGCCACGCGCAGCTGCGCAACGTTGTCGAGCGCATCTTTGGTATCCTCAAACGGCGCTGGGCGATGTTCTCGCATGCACCCGAATATCCCGCCGAAACACAAGCTCAATTTGTCACCGCTATCTCTGCCCTCCACAACTTTATCCGTGTTCATGACAAGGAAGATGAAGCGGAGGAAGAAGAGTGCGCCAACGAACCTTACAGCAACCCGCAACCGCGTCGCGAGAGCTCTCTCCAGGACATGCTAGACAACGAGCCTCCCGAGATCACTCCAGAGCAGCTGGGCTTTTCAATTTCTCCAGAGGAGCGCCGGCGTGCGTCAGACCGTCGCGATGCTATTGCAAAGGAGATGTGGGAGGGCTACAAAGCCTACATGCTCACCAAGGGCATCGTTGTTTCGGAGGTAGCACCCGCAGAATAGTTATTAGAATGAGTATAGATTAGAACACTATTCTATATACATGAACGAGTGTGGTCAATCTTTTTTTTGTATGCGAGACTAAAAAGCAGCCGCGAGTTTGGTCTGAAGGTAAGCAGTACGACGAGCTTTGCTCTTGGACCCAATATACGTCTGCGCCACAGCAATCTCCTTCTCGAAGAGATTCATCGCAGCAACAGCCTCCTCATCCGAGAGCTCATCATCCTCCTCCATGAGCTGGACAGCCGCTGCGCGAACCTTCGGGGTGTTCATGACCTCCATCGACCCAACAAGATCGCGCACGGCTCCCGCCATGTCGTGAGCCGCATCGGCGTTGCGGCGACGGCGACGGCGGGGAGCGGACTTCTGGGGGGACGACGACGCGGAGCGTTTGCTGGTAGTAGGAGGAGGCGAGGAGGGAGTGATGTCGTCGTGGAAGCGGCGGCGCACCGGAGTCTTCGGTGGAGCAGTGCCAGCTCGGACGGACTGGTTGTCGTCCTCGTCGTCTTGGTCGTCCTCGGGGGACGCAGCAGCGTTGGCCTGAACAGCGCCAGCGCCGGGATGGAACGCGCTGACGCCGGTGGCCACGATGCCGTCGACGAGGTACTGCATGTCGTCGTAGAGGGCAAAGGGCTTCTTGCGCCACCGAGCGTACTTCTTGCTGCCCTGCAGACAAGAGATGAGCTCAGAGTAGACGGAAAGGAATAGAGACACTGCGACACACCGGGACCTCGAGTAGCTTTTCCCAAACCTCGTCTGTCGCCGTTACAATCTTCAGCCCCGGGTCGAACCCAAATCCGGACTTCTGCGCAAGTTCGCGGACGTCGATCCATTGACTTTTGAGCTGTGACACCGTGAGTTTCACATTTGGGCAGCAACGGCAACGCGTGTACCGTGCCAAAGTGGTCGCAGCACTTCTCCGGGGTCTTGACCGCGCCAGGAGAGTGTGAGGGCGTTGGCGACAAGTGTCCATGCCTGCGGCTTCCAGCCGCTGTCAGCCTGCATGCCATCGTCCTTGCAGGTGCGCAGGACTGAAACGAGCGTCGCGTCATCGGCGTCGCGCCAGACAACTTTTTCGCCTTTCTTGGCGGTGGTTTTGGGCGCGGTCGGGGCTTCGGACATCGAGAGGGACAAGCAAGGGACCGAGGATGAGGGAAAGAGGGAGAGAGAGAGAGAGAGCAGAAATGCGGCTACTACAACAAACACGTCATATCGTACGATATGACTCCACCCCAAGGCCACCCGAACAGTCCCATGGCTATGGAATGTTCTCGGAAATCATCCCGTAGCCATACGGGATCTTTTTGGCTGGATACGGCTGCCCAACCCCGGCACCCGATCAGGGCCTAATGGCTTTGGGGCTCACAGATTCATTCTTTCATCTAATTTGCCCTATTTCACAAACTGCACTTAGGCTTGGAATGCATTATAAGGCCTCCCGACACAGCAGGACGCAAGACGCGACGCGTTGTAACGCTTTCAGGTTTGCCGAAATCACGCTTGCCAATTGGGGCACAATTGGGGCACATCACTTTTTTGACATTCCACATCACTTTTTCCAAGAGGTAGGCGGGATCAAAGTTTCCGACATCAACCTCCAAAAGTTTTGACATGCTGTGCAGGGGAGGAGGGAGGGAGGGTCCGGATCACGGTCCGTATGGACCTCAGTCTTTTTTCCGGAGATAACTTTTTTTTTCGGCGATATCGCCGGATTCGACTTGGTCCGATCTCATCCGAGACTCCGAACTGTCATTTTACGGCATCTGTTTTCAAGATCATTTGCCGTTTAAGGCCTCTTTTACAAGGAAATAAATTAGTTTGATTACATAGACAGACAGAGAAGATATGGAAATGGGAGGGTAGCCAAAATTCTGGAAGGTTCTGACTAAAAATGAGACTGCAAACTCAAAGTTCTCAATTCTTCCTGGCAAAAGTGGCCCATCAGCACAACTTTCCTAATCCGGGGGAGTTGTCAAAGAGGTCTGTGTGCGATCGGGAAGTCCCGCTTACCTCTTGACTTTTTCCTAGGAAGCGGTTTTGAGGGCGCTGCAAATACGCTCTAATCCAGTGAACTTTTGTGGTGATGGGTGACACCCTGTGAACTGGTGGTCATAATACTACAGTAGACACCATCAGATGCTTTCCCAAAATGGTGATAAATGCAAGTCACAACAGTGACTCACAAGACCCAAGCGCGACATTTTTGGTCCTCCCCCAAATAGGCACATACAGGATAAATCCTGTTTGTGAAACAGCAAGCTGTTTGTGAATAAAACATCGCAGAGAGCAAGGGTGGAGTAGCCGTGGTGTTGTACCGTACTTTTAATTGTTGGAAGCTCAAGAAAGCGAGAATGCACATTCCCAGAAAGACTAGTGAAAAAGAGCACGACGCGGAATGCATGCTTCGGGTTCATGGGTCCGGTGAAGGTGGGCGCGGGATCCCCGCTCAATCCGTGCCGCGGCCGCGAGCACCGACCTCGCGGGCAGCAGCACGGGCAATTGTCGATATCCCCGCCCTCACCATCCCCGTCCCTGCTGCCAGCGCCTCACCCCAAGTCCAGCGCGCCCCCGCTCGCACCCGTGCAGAAGGCTCCCCAGTCCGTGCCCGTACGCGGCTCCGTCTGCGGGAGCTGCAGCTGCGCGTCAGCGCGGGGATTTGCGACAGCACAGGCGACGGCGGCCTCGGCCGCGGGTGCTGGTGGTAGCACGGGCGACGAGGGGACGTGGCGCGGCGTGTTGGACTGCGGCGCTTGGCTTTGAGTTTGGGTTTGACTTCGTAATTGGACGGTCTGGGAGATGTGCGCGCACGACGAACGGCGGCTGAGCGAGAGGCGGGGAGACACAGGGGAAGGCGGGGGCGGCTGCCGGGGGACGGGCGAGCTGCTGGGACTGCGTCCGAAGGGGCGCCTGCGAGATACGGCACGTTATGGCTGGTGCATGTTGCTGTTGCTGCTGTTACGCAGGCGGCAGACGCGGGGACATAAATGAAGCCAAATTCGGGGAAGGGGACGAGGGCGGAGGGGCAACGGATAGCGGGAACGACATCCTCTTCCTAACGGACGGACCCGTCAGCACCACAGCCTGTTTCAAAGGCGGGGGTGGGGGCGGAGCCTGCGAACCGCCGAGCGGCCGTCGCGTACCGACAATGCCCCTGCCAAACCGCGCGCGCCTCCGCAACGGACGGCAGGTCGACGCGCGAGCAAAACGTCGGCGTCTGCTTGAGCGTTCGACCATCTCCATCTCGCCCGCTTCTGCCTTCCCAGCCCCGGCCACCCCGCCCGGGCGCGGTCCATCGAAGAACGCTGAGCCGCTTCCCGTGCGCGCGCGGCACTGCGGAGAGACGGGCACGGCGACAGGCACCGCTACGATGTGTCCTGAGAGCGACCCGGGCGCTTTGGTGAGGCGCACAACCTTCCACCCCGCAGAGAGCGCGAGCGCGACGATTTCACGCAGGGTACGCTCCTGCCCGTTGAACGTCACTTGCATCTGGTAATGAACACATCGGTCAGCGTCCTCCAACTTGATTACAGGACAGAGAGAACCTACCATAAGGTCCATCCAATACGCGTTGGCGCTCGCCTTGCCGAGGTTTGCGAGCAGCGGCGCGGGCGCGAGCATCTTCTCCGTGCCCTCGACCTGCACGTTCATCCCGCCCCGACGCGGAAATCATCGATGCACGCGAGGGGGGAGCACAAAGTTCGCGAGGACAAGCTTGGTGTGCGGCGCGGCGGCTTCGAGGAGGCGGTGCGCAAAGTCGGGTCAGTCATGCAGCACGACGCGGACAAGTCGTGGACTGATAGGGTGTAGCATGTGTCGATACAACGAGAATGAGGAGCATATGGAGAAAACAGACACAGACCCAAAGAAATAATTCTGAAGAGAGGGTTCAGCAAAGGAAGCCATTAAATTACATTCCCTCGCTGTGGATGCAGCACAAGGAGTCTTGAGCATAGATTCGACGATTAGTAAGCAGGTCGGCAAATAATCACCGCGGTAAACCAGACCAACCTTCGACTTGCAGCAAGAATGTCGACCGTGTCAGGACTCTGCGCGCTCCCCGTTGAACTGATACACGCAATTACAGGCCATTGCGGGCACGCAGATTTGCTGTCTCTATGTCGAACTGGTCGCCAAATCCACGCAATTTGCTTGGGATGCATATACCGAACCATAACGCTGCTCGAGCTCGACCAGGTCGTCAATTGCTGCAAAACCATCATCTCGCGCCCGCGGGCCGCCGAATCCGTCCGCGAGTTCCAGATGTCCGTTTGTTCTTTCTCGCGCCACCGTCCCAGACTTTTCGTTAAACATCATTCGACCAACAGTACATGTTTCCCGCGCCTTGGACTGAAGAGCTTCTACAGCACTGTCGAATGCGCAATCAACAGGCTGAAGAATATCCAGATCCTCCGCGTTTCCAATTCTCGTACCATCTTCCGTCTGCTCTGTGACATGCACTTCCCGCGCCTCACCGAATGCGCCATTCCCTCTTCGATAGCCATAGCGCCGTTCTTGAAAAAGAACCCGACGATCGTTACGCTTCATGTACTTCCTTGTCTCGAAGGGCTGGGTATGAACGGCGTCAACTACGACGCAGACGCGGCCTTTGAATTCACCTCCCAGCTCGAGCCGATCCACATGCCAAATCTGGAGGCCTTCATCGGCCCTATCAATATTGGGTGCTCCGTAATCCCTCAGTCTCGCGCTCGCCGTATGACCATCTACTGGGGAACCGACCCAGTCATGAGCTTCTCAGACGGCCTAGCGACCTTGACACGCTCAAAGGCCGATATCATTGAGCTCAACAATCTCATCTGTACCTGGGACTGTGCCCTCGTCTCCGCAATCGCACAGCACATCCCCCACGTCGAACGCCTACTGTTCCGAAATCTGATGGACTACGACGACGCCGAGGTAAGCTGCCGACAATTCAATCAATCCTCCTTCCCCCCGCTCATGCCTTCACCGGTGCCACCCAGCGCTTTCTAGAATCCATCGAGCACGCACTGCCCTCCCTCCCCGCCCTGGAGACGCTCGATCTCCTGGAGGGCTTCCACGCGGACATCGACACCGCCGCGCTCGACGCCGAGTTCCCCACCGTCCGCCGCTGGGGCGCCGCCTCCCCGCGGCTCTACCACATCGCGCTCCCCAGCAACAACACCTGGGGCGTACTCTGCGGCGCGTGGTTCCCCGGCGCCGCGACCCTCGGCCTCATCATGTTCCGGCACCTCGAGATGGACGCGGCCGCGATGCGCCACTTCAAGTGGTTCTTCCGCACGACCGCGGCGTCGCCGGCGCTGCCGCAGGACTACCACCTGCTCGCGGAGTTCATCGCGGGCATCGAGGGCATCTGCGCGGTGCGGAGGGCGATTGAGGAGGAGGGGGACGTCCCGGATTTTGTGTTTACGCTGGAGGATGTGCGGGGGTCGAGGATCTCGTTCGTGTCGGATCCCTCCGACTCTGACTCTGGTTCCGAGTCGGGGTCGGGATCTTAGACGTGCTCGGGGTTGATGCAGGGAGCCCCGGCGCAGAAATTATACGCAGCGAATGCATTCCTCCTCGATGGACCGGACCAGGATGCAGTCACCGTGCAGTGCTGAAAAGGCAAGCCGTCGCCGCTGTTTATCGCCCCTCGCTGTCTTCGGAGTCCTTCCTCGGCCTTGTCTTTCCATCTCTCGATTACGACCTCGCGCCATGCTGTGACGCTGGAGCACTCTCCGTATTTACGTGCCTTTGTTACGGACATGGAACTGGAGAGGAAGGCCGCCCTCATAGAATGGCTGGAGCGATCTGCGGTCGCACTTTCCGCGTTCCACGACACGGTCCTATCGACTCCCACAAGGCTCTTGTGTCCCATCCTCGTCGCCTTCCGCAGGAGGTGATCGAGAACATATTCCTCGCATGTCTTCCGACTTCTCGCCACGCCAATCGCCATGATAAGCCCTTCGAGGCATCGCCGCTCTTGGGCCGCATTTGCAGCGCGTGACGATTCAGAGCCCTGCGTTCTCCGCTGTGGCTCCTTCGTTCGCCAGCGGAGCGCTTCATCTTCAAGTATGGAAGGAGGCCCCAGTCCATGCTATCTGGACGAGTCGATTTGGAGCTGTGCCCTGTCTTTCTGCCTTCTTGCTGTGTGGCCCACAATCGTCGTCTACAGCTCTATGCTTCCAATCTTACAGCCCTTGGCGCTCCGCCTTGCTGGCTAGTACGGCTAAGTCTATTTCGCCGCCGGCCAAGGTCAACGAGGCCTCAAGCTTCAAGCTTCAAACCTCGCTTGGCACTTGGTCTGCCGCTCGAGCGGGTGCTATCGAGAAGCTATTTCGCTACAATGACACGCGAACCCAATGTCAGATTTTGATCTTAACCACGGAATCTCGCGGAGGCCTCAAGGCCGCCTGGATGGCGGCATTGTTGCTTGGACCGCTAAGGTTGCGGTCCGATGTTCCTCACAATAATTCCAGCGCACGTTTACTGACCACTATCGTACCTCTTGATTTATCAAGGGCTTCTCTATCCCGGCTCACCGCATACTTGAGATCCAGTACCCCTGGCATCGCCGCCTTGGCAGCCTCTGAGCGTATCGCTCCTGACCATTGACATCATACGCCTCATATGGACGCGCCTTTCGGTTCACCGTGCCGTGCGCGATATTTGACGACTTTCCCACAGACACGGCCACTCATGATGGTTCCATACCGCCCGTTAGCAAGCTCTCCGTTGTCATTTGCGCTGGGCTGAGTACAATTGAATCGTATTGCCGGTGAACAGCACTGTGTTAAACGCTCTCCCTGCATGTTTCCGGTCCGGAAGCGTCTCCGAAATCATCATTCTCCGCGATATGAGCTGTATGCTGTTATTTTAACTGTCCATAGCGCGGTAAACGCAATTGGCTGTGAGCAAGCTGTACGCAAGGCTATCGAAGAGGTGTTCAGTCGCGTAATACTCGCATCGGACTTTTGCGGCCGAGTCACAAATATCCGATCACATGGGCGAGATTTTTGCGAGAAATCCAGGCTCTTTCCACCACACCAGTGAAACTGTCCACAACCTATTCGCCTCTTTTCACCCCTTCTAAGCTTTCTTCTGTTCCACCATGCTTGCTGCAGCGTCTGCGTCGCGAATCTCAGGGCGCACTGCTGCCCGCGCTGTAGCCATTCGTGCTCGCCAGGCTGTAGCTGCACCCAAACTATGCGTTTCTCGGCGGACTATCCAGTCGATTGCGCAGACTGACCGGGTACGTGTCGATGCTGAGCTCTCGAATTTCGTATGCCGCCACGTCCATAGGCCACATGAACCCATGTTGGCAGTCAGAATGATGTCTGGACGGCGATCTGGACCTGGGCGGGATTCACAATTGCTAGAACCAGCCAAGTACCAGAACACGCATTGACTCTTTCTTACCAGGACACTATAACCCGGCTGCTGTACTCCATCGGCACCAAACGTGAAGTGGAGCGCCATTTGCGCATCTTCTCGTCCTCTTCGCACCCCTCCCAACCCGCCAAGTTTGCCGTTATCAAGATCGGCGGTGCCGTGCTGGACCAGCTCGATGAATTGGCCCTCAGCCTTAGCTTCCTCTACCGCGTCGGACTGTACCCCGTGGTTCTCCACGGCGCAGGGCCTCAGCTCAACCAGATCATTGAGCGCGAGGGCGTTGTCCCCGACTACATCGACGGCATCCGTTGTCACAGGTTTGTCTTGTTTTTATTTTCGCGCTCAGCGATTAACTACGAGTGCAGACGCCAAGACGCTCCAGATCGCACGACGCGTGTTCCTCGAGGAGAACCTCAAGCTCGTCGGCGCGCTCGAGAAGCTCGGCACGCGCGCACGCCCGATCACGTCCGGTGTCTTCACTGCGGACTATCTCGACAAGGAGAAGTACGGGCTGGTCGGAAAGATCACCAAGATCGACAAGCGCCCCCTCGAGGCGTCCATTCGCGCCGGTGCCCTCCCGATCCTTACCAGCCTCGCGGAGTCGCCCGACGGCCAAATCCTCAACGTCAACGCGGACATCGCCGCCGGAGAGCTCGCGAAGGAGCTAGAGCCCCTCAAGATCGTGTTTTTGAACGAAAAGGGCGGCCTGTTCCATGGCGTTACCGGCGAGAAGCTGTCCGTCATCAACTTAGATGAGGTCAGTTCAGCATTCCGAAAGCGATTATTGTTGGCGAACTCAATCCTCTGTAGGAGTACGACCAGCTGATGAAGGAGCCCTGGGTCAAGTACGGCACGAAGCTCAAGCTGCGCGAGTTCAAGGAGCTGCTCGACCACCTCCCGCGCTCCTCCTCCGTCGCCGTCATCTCCGCGGCGATGCTGCAGAAGGAGCTCTTCACCGACAGCGGCGCAGGTACCCTCATCCGCCGTGGGTACAAGCTCTTCAAGCACGAGAGCATCGAGAGCCTCGGCGCGGACCGCTTCCGCCAGGTCATCCACGACCGCGACCCGGAGGTCCTCAGCGGCTTCGCAAGCGTCACTGGCGTGCTCACCGAGCTGAAAAACACGCCCTACACGATCTACGGCGACGAGCCGCTCGATGTCGTCGCGGTTGTGTCGCACCCGCCCGGCGAGACGCCAGTGCTGACGAAGCTGCTGCCCTCGCGCGCGGGCGTGCTGAACAATGTTATCGACAACGTCTTCAGCGCGATCAAGAAGGACCACCGGCGGCTGTTCTGGACCGCGCAGGCGGACGACGAGAACCGCGGGTGGCACTTTGAGCGCGCGGACGGGAGCTTCACACGTGCCGGGAAGAGCCTGTTCTGGTACGGCGTGCAGGATGTCGCGGAGGTGGAGCGGATTGTGCGGGAGTTTGAGGAGAAGGGGCGCATTGCGCGGGTGTTTCTCCCCGTTGGTCCGACGTCGCCCCCGCACCGCGGGGGAAAGCCGGGCGAGGCCACCTCGCCTAGCGGCACACGCGCATACTCGACGACGAGCGCTGTGCGGCGTGCCGCTGCGCGCGGGTACGCCACCCTGGCGGAGCCACCTACGCCTACAGGCCCTGTGTCGACGGAAATCAAGCGTTTGGGCCTTATCGGCGCGCGGGGGTATACCGGGCAGGCGCTCACCACTCTTTTGTCGTCGCACCCGCACCTTGAGCTCAGCCACGTCTCGTCGCGCCAACTTGCGGGAATGCCGCTCAGCGGGTACACCAAAGCGCCCGTGACGTACTCGAATCTGTCCACAGCCGACGTAGAGGCGATGGAGGCGGCGGGAGAGGTAGATGCGTGGGTGATGGCGCTGCCGAACGGGGTGTGCAAGCCGTTTGTAGACGCAGTGGACCGCGGCGCTGCCCAGCGCCAAGGAGGTGTTTCCGCGGGCAGCGTCGTGGTGGATCTGAGTGCGGACTACCGCTTCGAGGAGGGCTGGACGTACGGGCTTCCCGGTGAGGCGTCGCGTTTGTAACAAGATGACAGATATTAATATGGAATAAAATTTTGGTTCCCCCTTTGCTCGTCGCTATCGGTCAGAGCTCTACGGACGCAGTGCGGTGCGCAAGGCCAAACGGATCTCAAACCCAGGGTGCTACGCAACGTCGGCGCAGATGCTGATCGCGCCGCTGGTGGGGCACATCGCGCCGAATGCGCTCCCGACGGTGTTCGGGCTATCGGGGTACAGCGGTGCAGGGACGGTCATGGTGACGAACCCCGATGGCGCGCCTGCTAGCGCGCCGAAGGTCTCGCCCGAGAGCCTCGGCGGCGGGGTCCGCCCGTATGCGCTGACGGGGCACATCCACGAGCGCGAGGCGGGGCACCACCTCTCGCGCCTCCTCCCCTCCGACGGCAGCGGGCTCAAGATCGCGTTCGTGCCCGCGGTGACGCCGTGGTTCAGCGGCATCATCTCGACGGCGTCCATCCCGCTCAAGGATCGCCTCTCCGCGAAGGAGGTGCGGCGCTGTTTGCGGAGCGGTACAAGGGCGAGCCGCTGGTGCGCCTCGTATCGGGGGTGCCGGCGCTGCAGGATATTGAGAACAAGCATACATGGAGCGCGGGTGGGTTCCAGACTTCGAGCGAGGGTGACCGTGTCGTCGTTGTTGTGCGTTGCTTCCTTCCTGCCCTCTACTGCTGACTAACTTGGATCGTAGGGCGGGCTGGACAACTTGTTGAAGGGCGCAGCGACGCAATGTCTGCAGGTACGCATCCCCGTCCTACTACTGGAAGGATACTCATTTCTGGTGTCAAGAACTTGAATCTCGCCCTCGGGTATGATGAGTTTGCAGGAATACCGACCGATTGAAGGAAGCAGGCCACCAAAGTAGAAGAATGTATCTGATTTGAGAATCTACGGAGACGGATATAGCTAATTATGTTTTTTTTTTCACAAGCCAGTAGGACAGGCTCGCCGAGGCTGGTAGTGAAAATTCGGTGTATGATCTACGGTTCCCATCTCGGTTTTCATGCCTAGTCCTCGCAAAATTATTGGTGTGGGCAATGACTGGCCATAGTTCGTTAATTGAAAATCAGTACTACGACATGTAAATCATTGTGGCCCGTGAGGAAGCGCAAAGCACTGGCTCGTAAATGACGTCTTAAACGCAGCAAGCGAGGCATCCATCTCGGTCTCTATAGGACAAGGCGCCATGTACATTGACATTGCATGTATCCTCGCGACAAAATCTTCCTTGAATTTGCCCAGTTTCTCGAAGACGTCGCTCGGACTGTGAACGTTCGTATCACCAGCATGATTGCGACATGTTGTTTTCCACAGTGAGGCGACAATACGATCACATTGAGGTGTACACACCCCGGAATGGATGTTCGTGGGTGGGGCGCTTAGGAAATTCCCGAACGAACGGGAGAGGTACCAGTAACCGGCAAGAACGCGCAGCTGATGAATAGCGCCAATCCCATAAAGAGGCCCTTCCACCGTCAGTGCACGGGCAGGCTCGCATGCAGCAAGCCTATCAAGTGCAATGAGATAAAGGTCGACGAGGAAGCTCTCCATATGGAATGTCTCCGCGATATCGAGGGCGTGGCCAAGACGATGAGTGTCGGCTTTGATATGAGTGATCCATTGGGGTTTCAGTAGTTCGCATATGTGTTCACAGATTTCCGTATGAACGGGAGTGCAAAGCTCCATCGCCCGTAAGATCAGCGGATATTGACCCTCGTGAATCGTGGCCGCCGAGTGCTCGAGGACATGCTCCACCGATTCCAATGCCCAACGCAAGCAATTTTGGAGAAGATACTTGTGGGCGAACTGAATTATGTTCGTCAGTCTCTCCAGATCGTCGGCAGACATGCGATTGATTTGCAGTCGACGAGGGCTGGGGTAAAGGTGAGTATGTGACCGAGACCAAAATGCAACGCCTCACGTAGAATATGAGAAGGACAGGAATGCCCTGAACTGGGCGGGGGTATCCCCACTCAGAACAATAGGGTTGCATTCTTGCTGACCCTCAGAGGGGATCACGCCTGTTGGCAAGGAAAACATATTTCGAAAGACAGAGGAATCCGAGTCCTCCGACAGATGATAGCGGTGAATCTTGCCACACGGTGAGAAGATGCGAGACAAGTGAAGTAGTCGCATACTTTGAACAAGATGTTCTCCACTTGAATGATACAGTCGCCATCGGGCCTATAGTACTTTTCGTCTTTGACCGCAACAACGTTGGTCGTCGACTGGGCAGTTTCAAAGCCTACAGTTCCGGATTGCCGTCTTTGACGTTGGGGGGGGAGGGCCTTGATCCTCGTCGGCGCTGTTACTCCTGCGTCGAACACGAGATCCTTGAGCATCCATGCCGCCGTTGTTTCGCACCGGCGAAATTTGAGAAATGCAATCGGGTTCGAGCGAAAAGAGTTGGTTACAAACCGCCTCCGCCGGCTTTCCAAATTGGGAAAGCAGTGCTCGGCGAGGTTTCGGCAACGCAAGACCTGCCGTGATGTGCCGAACGAGGCTGAAAGCGTTAAGTCCACAATATTCAATATTGTATTCCAGTATAAGCTGAGTACAAGGCTACAAGATGTATAGAATACAAGACTATAGGATTAATACAAAGCTATAGGATGAATATAATGTTATTACTTGTACTCGGGTGGTACGTAAAAGAGAAATTGTGGCCCAGGAGCACGACGAGTGGCCTGTAACTCAGCACCAGAAGACGGTGCTGAGGTATACTTGTATTGTTTAGGCTATGTGGCGGCTCGGCGTGCGCGGGGGCGGCCCGTTGGAAGCACCGTTAAGGGCGGCATCATCGATGTCGTGTGGACGGCTGGCGGTGCGCTAGTCGTGCGCTTCTTGCGAGAGCGTTGGCGATGGGGGAAGCGGCGTCAGCGCAGCGAGATGAGCGGCGGCTTCTTCCTGTCTGGCGAGGCATTCATGCGGAAGCTCCCTGTCGCGGGGGCGAGGCGATGGAAAGACGACGCTCTCGCGGCGACGGCGAGGCGCTGTTTCTTCGAGGCCGGCGGCGGGGAGCTGGCGAGAGATGGTGGCCAAGGGGGGGCGGGCGCGGGCGCTCGTGGATCTGACACCAGATTGGCACTTGCGGGGAGCAGGGAGGAAGCGGGCGCAGGCGGTTTACGGGCAGGGAACGCCCTGCGCGTTGACGTCCACCGTGTGGAGGTTGTGGAACAGAGGCATTGCAGAGGTATCGTGCGCGGTCGGTGGAAGAGAGAGGGTTATCGGATTTTAAGCTCCGCAGGGAAGCCGGCGGCAGGGGGCGGTGCCTTTCCCAAAAAGGATCAGGGGCGGAGGCGGTTTGTCTCGAGTGAGCGAAAAGGCCAAGTGGAAAGGTAGAGACTCGGAACAGGGGCGGACGTGACGCGTGACTCAGTGACTACTCAGGGAAATCCGGAAAAATAAAAGCTTCCGCCCTGTTCCGAGATAAATCATGGGTTCGTTGAAACTTGAAACCAGGTCAGATTTTATCCAAGTCCCAGACAACCGGTACCACGGAAGACAGGCTCTTTCCGATGTGTCGATCATTTTGAATCCGGTGTCCGTGGGGCTGCTGTCTTTCGAGAGATTTGAAGCCACCCCGACCACTGGTAGTGTTTTCCGGGTCGGGCCGGGCCTGAAAGCCCGGGGCTTGGGCCGGGCTTGGGCAGGCTTGGGCCGGGGAGAACCTCAGGCCCGACCCGACCATCGGGCTTGAGGCCGGGTCGGGTCGGGCTTGGGCCCAGGCCCGGGGCTTAGAAGTAAATAACTATACATATGTATTAAATAGCAAACAACTTGAAAAATCTTCAGATGGACAAGGACAAAAAAACAATGTAGACATACGGCTGTACACTGAGTTTGTGAGGGAGAAATCTGACCTCTCATGGTTATTGCAGACTTGTTGTGGTCAATGTCGGAAGTAAATTTGATGGTCAAAAAAGAATTCTCACCGCCAAGACTTGTGAAGTTGTTCAGTAGCCTGAAGGATGTCTCCGTGTTCACGGGAAATGAGTAAGTGATTTACAAAATTAAGGCTAATTTTTGGTTAATTTGTTGGAAAAGCCCGGGCCTAGGCCCCGGGCTTCGGGCCTGACCAAATGTCAGGCCCGACCCTAGGCCCAGTTGAAAACCGGGTTGGGCCTGAAAGCCCCGGCAAATCACTACCGACCAGACGGCATGTTTTCTCAATCACAGTCATCAGCAATCCCTGGGTCGGCTACGTACCTCTACGTAGTCCTATGTAATCCCATAGGTGCCGTATTCCCTGTATGAAGGTCCCCCTACGTATTCACACGTATTTCGGCCCGGTCTACATATTCACACATATTTTGGCCCAGTCTACGTAGTGCCCCGTATTTCACCGTATTTGAGCCCGTATTTGCTGTATTTGCCTGTATTTCATGTAGACCTCACAATCACTTGCAAAATGCTTCCAGTATCCCAAAATAACCACAAAATCGACACGGCACCGTAGAATTTGAAAACCATGATATTGAAGCTACTACTGCAACAGGGGCTCGACTACCTAACAAAACAGGAAGCCGACCTGAAAGAATGTGCACACCTGGTTTGAAATCATGAAACAAGCCAAGTCTACATGCAACACAACACCATCAGCCTAGGAACAGAGACGAAGGGCACTACACATACCTGGATGACTATGTCAAAGTCATGAGGTGCCGATGTTCAAAAGGTTTCTGCACCAATAATCAGTCAAAGTTCGTAATGAGAAGCCACAGAGCACACCACCTAGAAGGCATGGAATAACAGTGCCTGGTGGAAAAATACTTCATTGATGAAACTCATGAACAAATTGTAAAACATACCGCACATGAAAGCACCGGCTGAGAAACCCTAGATCAAACACGAGTCTGAGGTGGTTCGAGATTCGGTCCAGAGCGGAAATACTAACCTGACATTGAGAGCCACTCTACCGACATACCAGGAGTCTGCAAAGATACCTCCCCCAGTATATCTGCCTGTGGTGCCAGAGTGCCAAGCCACCAGGAACAGTGTTGAGCAAACCGGTGAGGTCCTTCACAAGATCACTAAGCACCTGCACCAGATTGCTTGAATGCGAACCATGCATTGAGGCAGGGCGCCTTCTTGAGGCAGCGGATGTTCTGCCAGATGTCGCGGCAGGACATGTCGGGGTCGGGATATACGCGTAACCCCAGCCGCGGCGTCGAGCACCACACCTGGGTTGTCGAAAGAGTACCACGCATTGGTGATGGTCTGGCCCGTACCGTCGCTCGAGGACAATGCGGTACCCGCGGAGACAAGTGTCGCCTTGAAGGTGTGGTTCAAGTGGTCTGTGCCGAGGAGGACGGTGCGAGAGGAGTCGGGGGTGTTCCAGAACTATGGTGGGGCGTCAGCATGCTATATCATCATACGAACATGGTTTATTCATTTGAGTCGGTGGGTGGAGTACGTATCAGGGTATAGCACGGGGAGGGGCGCGGAAAGAAGGGAAGCAGGGCAGGGGAAACGAAACGACAGAGATGTACTCGAACTTCTCCCGCAAATAAGAGCTTATCTCTGTCTAGCGTCAGCTGCAGTGCATCTGGCTTCGCAGGCAGCGGCGTGAGCACCTCACTGAGGACTACCCTGCTCGGGACGGTGTCAAGCATGTGCACAAAGAGCGAGGCGCAGGTGGAGGCGAAGAGGGCGGGGGAGGATGCGAATCTGCGTAGGGGTTATTATGGGGTGCTAGTGAGAAGAGGCCATCAGTTGGCCGCAGGGTGCGGGTCGAGGCTATGTGATGCAACCAGCCCTTTTAAGCGCAAACAGACCACACAAAAACCACAGATCGCCAACAGAACTCGAAGAAACATGGAAGCAACTTACCCCCACATAACCTTCCCCTCATCGCTCCCGAAGATCCACGCGTCCGAGTTGGTTGTTGCGTTCGTGCTGACAACTAAAGGGTTGCACGTCGTGTTGGCAATATATTGGGATGCGCTGAGGTGGGCAAGTTAGTTAACGGTGTGATGGAAAGGTGGAAGGGGAGGGTGTGGATGGATGGGAGGATGCGTGTGCATGTACCCTCTCCGCGGGTGCCCTCCCCGCGGAGAGGTGGAGGGCTGTGGGTAAGTGGCGCACGTGCTACATGATTGTCGCTCCGCTTGAGAAGAGAACAAGGAATAAACCACTCACACAGAATTATCAAAGCCCACCGGCATCCCATAGAAGTGCGCCACCGATTGCATGTTGGAGGTATCATTCAGGTTGGGCACGACGTCGGGGAGGGGCACGTGCATGACACTGCCGAACGTGTGTCTGGCGAAACATAAAATAACGGAGTCAGCGAATTATGAGAAAAGGCGGAAATATATGAGAAAACGAGGTGGTGTGCCGTCTTGCTGAATCCCTGCCGCTTGAACATGGCCGTGTGCATGGCCAGGTCCTCCTGCGGCTGCAGGACGCCCGGCGTGTTGGGGGCCGCGGCGTCGATGTGCCCGCCGCCAAAGGGGATAGAGGGGCCGCCACTGGAGAAGTGGGTGTCAGTATCAGTGTGAATGAGTCAATTCATGGAGGACAGAAGGAGGTGTGTCGAATAAGATGAAAGGAGGCGGGGAAGGGAGGGGGAGATGAACCAGTTTTCGATAGCGGTGATGGCGGCCAGTGCGAGGACGTCGGCAACTGTGGTCCCAGTCAGCATTGAGAGATGGGGAAGCTTCGAGGGGAAGGACGTACAGGAGACATATTGGTTGGCTACAGGGCCAACGATGCAGAGTGTGTTGTTGAACCCATCTGCGACATTCTGTTTTATTGTTATGAGCGTAAGTCAGTCAGTTCGTTGTTGGGGAGTAGGGCAACACAACGAACCTCCGCCTGAGCTTGTTCCTCCGGAAACCGGATGGACACATCCAACCTCCCCAAGTGCTACCTTGATGTTAAGGTCAAAGAGCAGCGGGAGAGATTCAATTACAGCCTTGATACTGAGAAGAAGCGGAGAGGGGTTGACACAACCACCGGCAGGGCAGGTGGCTCGCTACTGCGTGCACCATCTAGTTTTGTTAATCCCAGCTTGGGAACAAGGATGACGGTGTCAGCGACATGCTTGAGGGTGAGCCCGAGGCTGGAGGTGATGGGACCATGGGTGGGGGGGCGTGGATGAGCGGTGGTGTAGAAGGATGAGGGATGTGAAAGAGAGATGGGCCAAATATTTGGCCATGGTTCGTCTTTATGCACATGTGTGGCATGCGCATATGCTGACCAAGCATCTGCATTTCGTGTACCGCCACTTCCCGAAATGGACGACACGATTCCTGCTTTTCTTGCACCTCAATGACGACAACACAGCGATGCCCCTAACCTGCACTCACCACGACACTCTCCCCATTGATGCAGACAACGGTGGTGGAAGCGAGGAGGGTGCAGTGCCAACGAGACGGGTGTGAATGGACTCGGCGCAACGAGTGGGGGGGGGCTGCGGGGCAAAGAGAGGGAGAGGGACAGGGTGGGAATGGGAGTGGGATTACTGGGAATCGGGGGCGAGCGGACAGCAACGACTGGAGAGACGGCGGGTTCACGGTCGCAGCGGACAATGGGGGAGACTGTCCTCAATGTAATGTTGGATGCGAACATGGGCACAGAGAACATCTGCATGGTGCAGCTTAGGTCCATCTAATGTGCAGAGTTGTGTTTTGAGTAGTAGTTTGCTGGGTGACCGAAAGAGGCAAGTGCTGGCGAGTGGCTTCTTTCTTACCACAACCTCCAACACACCTCCCTTCCTTATCTCGGTTTGAGCTCAATTAACTAACACATTCCACAGGTTTCCCCATGCCCCACAATATGGCTTAGGCAACAAGGCGAAGTATAATCTGGAATACAAATCAGTCAGTCACCCTCTTGCACGATACACAGGCATTGCATAGAAAATCTGAAGGATATTATACACAAACTTTCCCAATAATACAATTGTCAAATGCTGATAGATGATGACCTTTAAAAGTTAGATAGAACCTAGCTGGAGCATTTCATCTCGCAATTTTTGCACAGTGCAGAGCAGTTTCTCGAAAAAACACATTGTGTAGCGCTAACACTTCGGGTTTGCTAAGCATTCAAGCAGTGCATGTTCTAGGCTTTCCACTTGAGCTATTCAGAAATGGCAGAGACATTCGTGTCTGGGCACTGATTGGGGTGTATGATCTGCATACCGCAGCTTCTCCCAGGCAAGTTGATGGGTCGAAATGAGAATGTGAGTCAACGCTTCGCGATGCTCTTGAGTCTTGACCACAAAGATATAGAGTCTTGTGAGCTGCTTCTGAGGTTCACAACGACAGTGTAACAGGTAAAGTTTGACTGACAAGTTGATTTCATGTTGGAGCCATGCAAGCGCCCGAGCTTGCCGCTTGCCGGCCACCCCTATTCATGCTTTGTAAAAGATCGGCGTCTAAATTCATCATGTGATCGCGTCACCGTGGAAAACGTGTCCAGATCTGAGCTGAGATCCCATCAAGTCAATTTCTCCCATTTCCTCCTGGCAATAGAAGGGCTATCAGACATTGTTTGCATCTCGAGATCACGAGCTGGGATCTGGAGACGATCTCACAATTCAGCAGAGCTTCGAGTTGACTTCAACTAAATTTCATGGAAACGGCCGCCAGTGCGTGTAGGACTGGTATGTATATCCAAATCGCGTCTTGGTGAGCGAAGCCTTTCAGTCTGCTAACCGCCTCTGGTCACAGAAGCATTCTATCATTGCAGCAGGCTATTCATTTTCTTTGAGCAAGGGGGCTTTGGCGACGAGCTCAACTCTCAGCAAAAGCTATCACTCGGGAACTCAATTCAGAGTGATTATTGCCAAGTTAGATATTCTGCTCTGTATGCTCGCAGTTCTTTTCAAAACAACTGATCAAAAGATATCCAGACTAAGAATTGTGCAGGCCATTATCCAGGATTTATCCTTGTTACAAGGTATGATGTTATAGTCCGAGTCCTGCATCGATGAAGTTCTGAGATGGTTCTAGGCTTGACACACGTGACCCGATGGAAAATCCTGCCGATAGCCAGAAGGCAATGGCCTTAGAGAGTAGCACAAATATATATTCGCGAATATGAATATTCGCTGAAACCTAGAAATTGATATTCGCATTCATATGAATATTGATGGCGAATATTCGTTACTTAGTCAGCAATATTCGCGAATATTCATGAATATGAATATTCAGTGAATACATTGAGAATTCGGGGGTTTAGTAGCCACCAATGAGTTGCTGAGGACACTTTTATGTTATCTTGTAAGTTTAAACATTGTCAAAGACTCATACAAGCCCTTGTCTTGCATGTTCAACCATTTGATGGACCATCACACTTGCTGTGTTCAACCTGTCAAGCAGTTGCCAAAGCAAAGGTGTCTCTAAAGTGGTTGGTTTGCATATGAATTACAGATCTAGTTGGTGTAAATGAAGTGTGTTATGGTTCCAGAGAGGAGATGTGTTAAACAGACCCAAATTTACTATGCTTGATTGAAATTTTAGCTGTGTATTACGGCTGCAAATATTTGTGAATATCAACTTTCCTGAAAACTGATATTCGCATTCGCGTGAATAGCACAGCCACAGCCATTCACGAATATAAATATTTGCTATTCGCAAATGGCTTGGCACGAATATTGGCGATATTTGCTATTCGTGCTACTCTCTAAATGGCCTCGAGCAGTGTAAACATAACTGGTGAGCAGAATTGATCAGAGGGTATCCCTGATGAACACCTGCTCAGTTAACAAAATGATGGGAGGTACTGGAGGGCCTGGAGGACAAGGAACACATTGTGAAGGGGGAACTGGTGGCCGTGGGCAGGGTCCTTGGCTTATCAATAAACTCAAGGCTGTCACGTGCTGTGAATTCACATCCTTTTCGGATGCCATCGGACTCCGACGATCTCTGATCCCGATTATATCCGACACTGCTTTTCTGTATTCGTCCTTGTTCTATTGGTTTCAGCTCATATACTCAGGATATCGCATTAGGTTGTGGGGTAATCCCGCGGTCCTAATGCAATATATCTGGGGAGTCCCTGCACCGCCACCTGCTTACATGCAGCCAAGCCCGGCAGTTCAGTAAAGGCTTCGGCATCTTCTGCTTTGATTTCTGATTGCGGTTTGGCAGCTGTCGGACTTTGAATGTCGCGTAGCGCACCTGTCTGATCGCGGTTTGGCAGCTGTCGGACCTTGAATGTCGGGGGCACGCCCACGTGACTCATGCCGCCATTTTGCAGCGGGGAAAAAAATTCGATCTTTAGGCCTGTTTTTCCCCCCCATTTAGCGCCTTCTATTGGCTCCTTACAGCTTCCATATGTGTCTTTTACCTACACTACTTTCAGCAGTCAGCAATACCTGTATCCACTCACAAATGGACCGGCCGCCGCGCTGCCAATTTTGCGCATTCCAGGGTACCCCCCTCGCTAATTGTCATCGTCATTGGCCTCCTTATCAGCGGCGATCTCATCCAACTCTTCCTGTGAAAGCCCCTCGGTCCCCGGCCTTCCTACAGCCTGCCTGGGTGCAATTTGGCCCTGGTCATTGTTTACAGTATCCGGCAGCCCCGCGTGCTCCCCCAAGGTTTGTGTGGTGGGAATATCTGAGGACAGTATGAGGTATGTAGGTTTCCATATCATATGTCGTACCGTTGCCCCCATTCGCTGCCAGTGGGCTTTCTGTCATATTTTGATTTCCGGCATTGGCAGGCCCTTCCACGCCGCCGGAAGCGCCGGACGCGGCGGGAGAGCAGGGTTCAGCACTGCTCGTTGCGCTACTCGAAGTATCAGCCTTGCTGAACGCCCTGGAAATGTATACGACTCACTTTTTCATTTGCTGTAGCACCCACGTCACCTCGGCTACGGCTTCTTCCCAATCGGGCGACGGAATGTCGATTGCATCGCGCCACCATTTGAGCACCATCAGTACATTCAGAAAACCATTTTGACCTTTGTAGTCCATGGATGCCCACGACATGTCTGCGGCTGTCCGAGAGAGTGGCCGCATGTCTCCCCGCCAGGCTGGATTGATGTCAATCCACCACGCCCAAAACTCTGCTCCAAAGTCTTGCACATTCCCAATTACCGGGGTGTGATTCCGCGCCCGCGACACCCAGTCGCCCACCGCCTTGGGATGTTTCTTCGCTGGATGGCTTTGCCTCTACGGCATTCACGGCATCAGCGCTGTCTGCGGTGGGAGAACGGCATTGATTATGTACTCACAGATCCTTGGAATCCGGCGTCTTCCTCTCACGACCACCATAGCCCTACCAACACAAGCCAATTGCCGCCGTACACCTTGCTCGTGAGGAACGTCCGAGCCGTCTCTGCCCACTTGCTAGCGGCCTTTACTGTTCTGCCTCCCGACGCAGCCACAGCTGTCTTTGCGGCCTTTTGGGATGGCGCTTGCTTCTTAGCTGGAGGCCCTCCCTCCCCCTCGCTCTTGCTCTTGCTCCCACTACTCTCGTCATCGTCCTCCGCCGGTCGTTTGCCCCCCTTTCGCGCGCGTTTCCCGAGTGCCGTCCGAGCCTTGGGCTTGGCCTTTGGCTTTGGCTTTGGTGGCGGCGCAGTGCCGGACCCCCACAGCGTCTCTTTCTGTGCGTCTCCCAGCCCGAGAATATTGAGCATGTTGCGGTTCCGTGCCGCCACATTCTCAGACTCCAGCTGCCGTGCGTCCATTCCCTTTAATTCCGTGATCCTCGCTGTTCTCGCTTCCTCTGACAATTCCTCCAGCTGAATTAGCAAATCGCTCGAAAGCGCCCCCGCAAATGCAGTCCCGTACGGATCAGCTGCCGGGCCAAGTGGTAGACCCAATCCGGGCAGCAAATTCTCTCTGAACGATGTCGCCGTGGATGCGGCCAGTAATTCCTCGGGGAAGGCGAATTCGCCGAAGTCTGGCGGCAGTGGCTCCTCCGGCTCCAATCGGTCGAGGCCCGCACCGGCGGATGGGGTGGGGGACTGGTCGCACGGTGCAGGTGGGGCAGTGGGTGTGGCCAGAGTTGCGGGAGTGGTGCTGGACGACATTGGCGCACTTACTGCGTTCGGAGCACTAGCCTCGATTGGCAAAGGTATCTGTGGTGCGGGACTGGTACCGTCGTCGGTGCTCGGTGCCGCTTTATCGCCATTCTGATACTCATCTACAAAATAGTCAATTTAGAAGTTCTTTCCAATAACGCGCCACCACACTTACGTGCAGCCCACACAAATTGCCGAATCTTTTCATGACCTCTGCATATGACGCCGGGTCCGCTCTCGAGAAGTCTAGCATCTCCGGTGTTTCTGAATTCACCCCGGCGTGCATACTAAACGAATCATATACTTGTCAGCCCAGCGCCACCACTCAGAATGAGAACTAACCTCAAACACTCAATATCCAGGTTCCCCTCGCTTAGCTTTGGTCGTCCGACGAGCATGGAAATCCTGTAGCCTGTGTGCGCAGCCAGTCCATCCAACAATGGCCCCACCAAGGCTGAGAACCGTGCCCTCGCTCTTTTGTACACGTCAGCGGGATCAAGGTGGGGCTAAGCCTGAGCAACGTACTCCTCCATGTCTTCCTCGTCACAGGAAGGCATGCCTTCCAGCGTGGCTTGGTGCTTCGCTGCCCCAGCCTCGTGCTCGGTTTTGTTTTCTCTCCTCCGACTCGGCCGCAAACATTTCCATGGCCACCTGAGAGCGGATTTTGAGATGGTCGCCGCGCGGACGTCCCTCCAATCGCGGTTTGCACTTCGCGTCGAAATTCGGCTTGAATTTCGCATGCTGCATATAATACTGAAAGTCCGACAGTTTCTTTGGAACTGGACCAGTCGGGGTGCGAAACCTGGTCAGCCAGGGTGTCCACGGGTTGGCCTTCTTGCCAGATGGCTTGTTGCCCTGTCGATTTATCCAACCCTTTATTTTCTGTACAGAGGTAAGTCAATTACTATTCGCATTTCGTGTATGTACACACTCACAGTCTCCGTCTCTTCGATCAGCCGCTGCTTTGCGGTCTCCTCGGCCTCGCCCACGGGCTTCCGTGCGTAATCTGTGGGGTCTTCTGGATCCGGATCCTGGTAAAGTGGCAGACGCCATGGAAATTTCGCCCAGTAGTCCTTGAAGAACGGATCCCAGATTTTACGTGTTGTGTGTGTTTTCGACGCGTTCAGGTAAGTTGTCTCGTAGAAGGCGGTCATAAACTCGGCTCGCATTCCTTGGAATTGGCTAGGTGTGCCCGTTTTCTTCTTGGACGACGACATGATTTTTGAGTCAAGGCGGAGCGCGCATCAAACATCACCACGCATCTCCATCATTTCTTCCTGCCTCGATGTCCCAGTTACCGCCACTCTGCCCTGAAACCGCTGCCGCTGTTGAACTGTCTGCGCAGTGCGCAGTGCAGTGGGTCGCCGAAGCAGCCTCCGAGCGTTTAGCCCAGCGCGACCAAGCCCTGCGCGCCATCATAGCAGATCTCCAAAACAACGGATTTCCTCAGTGTCTGCAGGTCTCTGCTGACCAGTTCTGCGGGGAGCGGGACCTTCTTCGAGCCAAGCACAGTGCGTTAAACTACTTGTCCTTGACTCAGGGTTTGCCAAGAGCTCATTGGTTTTTGCAGCAATTGCTCAGTGCTACGTCAAGCCTCGACAGGCCAAGATTCTCCGCGCGCGCCGACGTCAATACCGCCGTCTCAGGCACCAGCACGAGCTGGTCCATCCCCCTTTCTCCCACCCTGACTTCCCGGAATGGCCAGCGGAGACAGCAGACACAGCGTTGCCCAGTTCGTGGGAGGAGGGGACATGGGGTAGTACAGGCCCAGGTTATGGCTGGGATCTCCATCGTGTCGATCGTCCAGCCCACCTCCTTACCGTCGCGGATGATGACATCTCCCCCATTGTACTCCCGAGACCGCTCCCTGCTGTTTATTTCTAATTGTCGTCTTCAAATGATACTGTTTTTTTTTTGAAAAAACCTCGCTGCTCGCACTGTACTCGCGCACTACCAAGTGGAATTGATCATGAGATACAGAATAAACTACACGGGTCACTACACGGGTCAATCATCCTCCCCCGACTTCGTCACCCCGCCCCTGCACAAAAGCCTCCAAGCGTTGACGATTGCGCGATTCCATCAAACGTGCGGGGGAGAGCCGCTGAGCGTATATATGATCGACGAGATCATATCTCGAGAACACTGTAAGCCCCTGTACTCCTTCACTGTATGGAAAAAATCGCACCTGTCCTCAAAAAGGAGGGTATGGCCCTCAATACCCCAGAGAGTATCGCCAAGTCGCCACTCCCCCGGATTCCTTGTCGATTGCACGAGTCGACATGCGGAGGCCGATGGGACGACACGAACAGTGGGACTGGATCGCCGCGGGGTTGCTGAGGATGCCGGCGCACGCGCCAGCTTGGACGGCGACAGCGACGGCGAACGGTGGTGACCAACTGCGGCAGGTGGTGCTGCCATCACCGGGAGTTGGCGCAATATGGGCGATGCAGGGAGCGACACATGGCGGGCGGGTGCTGACGGGGCCAGGTGCGGAGGAGATGGGGGAGGGGACGGAGTAGATGGAGGAGAGCTGGCATTCGAGTGCTGGTGGTACGCGGCACACATGTCGTTCCAAGTCAAAATGGCCTCAGCGTAAGTCGCAGCCCTTTTCCACTGGCCATTGGAAAATTTGTTTATTTGGTTCCTGGCGACGCGGCTTGAAAAAAGTAAGTATTGCGCAAATGTAGAACAGTGCAAAGAGTCACTCATTGGTGAAGATTCCCGTTTTGAATCCCGAACCCACGACGTAGAAGAACCGCCCGGCGGTTGAAGAGATCTTCTCGTAGTCTTCGTCGCCGACACTGGGACGGTAAGTGGGGATGCATGGGCGAGACATCGACGACGTGGTGGTGGAGAGAAGTCGAGATACAGTGGCGCGGCATACCGGGCCGGTCATTTGCGCTTGACCCAAATCGCACTCGAATTACTTGAGGTAAGGTCTACGCTTAGCTCGACGAGAACCCTAATCTTGCGCAACACCAGATGCCCGGCCCCAACGCTCCGCTCTTTCCGCCCAAGCTGCATCCTGCCTTGCATTGGCCGCCGCAAGCCACTTCCGGTGCGCGGCCACCCCATACTTGGCAATGAATGCTCTGAGAAAGGTTGCTGTGAAGATGTGTTCAGAATATAGAAGCTAGTTCTCACTCTTGACGCCTAAAGCGCTGCATGGCAGCCAGATGCGGGCCTTTCCTGGAGTAAGAAATAGTTAGTAATAATGTATTATATCGAAAAGCTACTGTACTTGGCTCGATAACGAGCATCGGCCTCTTTTCTACGTGCAGAATGCTCATCAGAGACCTCACCAGACTCCTTCAGAGCTTTGCAACACCTGGAAGTAAGTGTTAGTGGGGAGTTGAAGGCATAATATTAAGTATATACGCCACCATCCGAACTCTTGCCTTCTCTCGAAGCACCTCTTCGTTGCTGCTGCTCTGTGAGTCCAATTGAGTGAAGGGGTTCCCATAGCACCCACTTCCATTGATATTTTGAGTTGCTTCGAGGCGGGCGGCCTTCGTGGCCGCAGAGGGTGGAGGTTTGGGGAGCGCTTTTTTGGTCTTCGCCAAGCTAAGGAAAGACATTGAGGGCCTAGTTTTCGTTAAGATACAATATATAGACCCCTACCTATCGTGCAGAGAATTATTTGAGGCCATGAAAGACTTTTGAGTTTGGACAATAGTGGTCGAAGACAGAAATCCTCAACGAAACAGCCACTGATTTGGTCGTTCGAGTGTGTTACATTTCAGAATTCAGATACATACCCCAAAAATACCAATTTTATTCAATACACACCTGAACATATAGGGAATAGTTCTGCCGGTTCAGTTTGACGCATTTTGAAATATTGAGGAAGGGACGGCCCTCGCAATCTGCGGTGGTAGCCGTAACGAGTTCACCATCGATCCGTAACGAGTTCGCCATCACTGGTTGCAAGACAGTGTTTTCAGTTTGAATCTTGAACTCACCACCCGATTAATTTATGTTTGGCGCGGGAAACGAAGCAAACATGGCATTAAATACAACGCACGGCTAGGAATATTAAAATTCGAATTCTGTTCTGGACAATACACAGATTATTTGGGTTTTGAGACACAAAACCGACTTGCATTCAACGGTGGAGTGCAATATTATAGCTACCACCCCAACTCATTCAGTCCTCTTCCAACCTCCTACCAGCTGGTTCCAATTGACACGCCTTTGGTGATCAGAGAGATGAATGAGTATTCGGTGGGAGCAAGACCAATTAGACAGATCAAATGAGGCTGTGTCTTTCCCTCTTGTTCTGTACAACCATAACCGCTCATGTCCCAAGCATGCGAGAACACATCGCCAACCTCGACTCTGTTCAGCCACACGACTGAATGGAAGAACGCCTCCCCGGATGATCAGTGAGTGTGGACCGGACCAAGAGAGGCGATGATACCGATGTCATTTGAGGCTTATCTACATGTTATTCCTGGGACTCGATGTCTGCTTCCAACTTAGATGGTGCACTCCAGCTACAGCATGCACCTGCCGGACCTGGCCGCCTGGACTTGTCTCAACCAATGGGGAGATGATAGAGCGTATGTGGACAACCCGATCCCGGTTATAGAGGTGCATTGGATGTATCTGATCTTTCTGCTGGCTCACTGACGTCTTTCGGGACCTCGCTCTAGTAGTCTCATGTTCTTTTAAAATATGACAATATATATATCTTGCCGCAAACTACAAGGGATGCATCAAGTAAGCAGCGAAGAGGACCAGGTATGAGGACTGGGGAAAACTCACTCTGGACCGCGCCTCGGGACGTAGCGACCGGGACGTAGCAACTCCACATGCCCGCCTTGCATATGCGGGGATGTGACGCGCACTAGGCTTAGGGCAGGTGTGTTTCGTCACCCACCTGTTTTCAAAGATAACACGTTAAAATAACACACAGTGCTCAGCGCCTCTTGAATCCTTGCCATGACCCGTGGCAATAATCGCAACAAGAGAAAAGGGACAGCACTCGCAGCTACTGCTGGATTGAGCTCGCAGACCTCACACATATTTAACATCGCAGCTTTGGTAACCCCTGCGGAGGCAGCCCCTATCGAGAGCTATGTTGATCGTGTCTCTGCAAACGGCCGATCCATCGTCCGTGAATCCGTGCGCGTGGAGCCGCCTTCGCCTCTCAAGCGTGCACATCTCGGGATACAAACGGCTGAAGCTGCTAGTGCCGCTGGAACAGTGACATTTGACGTCGCCGACACCGAACATTATGTCATGGATGAAGAAGATGTTGACGACCCCCCCTGTCCCTCGTTTGCCTCGCGTGCCTAACCCCAAACGATTTCAGCCTGCAGTAGGTGTTTCCGCTATACCATGTTATTGCTTCAACTAAAAATGAGCACAGGATCGGACAATGGATAACTGGATGCGCCTCTTGCGTGATGTGTACTTGGTCCAGCTGCTGCGACGAGACGGCTGCGCAGATGCCAGCTCATCTGTTTGCCCAAAATGTTCTGTCAGGACTCCGCAGTTCCGCTGTCGGGAGTGCGCGGGAGAACTACTGCTTTGCAGAGAGTGCTGTGTGGATACGCATGCGCAGCATCCGCTGCATGTGGTCGAGGTACGTCGTGTCTGACTTTGGGCCACGAGTGAGACGAGACTGACCCTCATTCTCCAGGAATGGACGGGGATTTTTTTTGCCAAGACGTCGTTGCGGCAACTTGGCCTACGAGTGCAGCTGGGCCATGCCCCCGGAGATATGTGCTACAACCCGCAGGTGGCACATTCCGAATTCGTGGTACTGCACGACAATGGGATCCACACCATCAATTTGGACTTCTGCTCATGCGACTCTGCGGAGCGCGCGGAGCCGTATATCCAGCTCCTTCGGGCAGGCTGGTATCCCGCAAGCGACAAACGACCTCAAACCGCCGCGACATTTCTGGTTCTCGATCGCTTTCACCTACAAACACTGCAAGCAAAGACGACCGCATACAACTTTTACTCTGTTCTTGAATGGCTGACCGACAATACGGGGAACAAGCCCCCTAATCGTTACCAAGTCTTCTTACGGATGGTGTGACAGTACCGACATCTTCTCATGCTCAAGCGGGCCGGACGTGGCCACGATCCCGCAGGAGTCTGGGGAACGGCCCCAGGGGAGCTGGCGCTGAAATGCCCAGTGTGTCCCGACCCAAAGGTTAATTTGCCCGAGGGGTGGGAGAACGCGCCGCCGGAAGATCAGTGAGTTGTTCCAGTGAGACAGGCGCGCTGGGACTAATCATTTCTCAAGGTTCCTTTATGCGTTCTTTCTGGCGCTCGACGCCTGCTTCCGTCTGAAGCGCCGAATGATTTCAAGCGAACTCAAAGATCCAGGCCTGGGGACCGGCTGGGCATATGTGACTGAGAATGCACCTTATCGACACTATCTGTTGACCGTGACCGATCAGAAAGAGGTACGTGGTATTGTTTCTGATACATCCATCTACATAGTGACGTGCGCCTCTCCTCAGATGAGCACTTGCACTGGCTTGGCCGCTCTGGATTACGCAAATACAAAATTCTCCAGGGGGTATAGCTCAACAGGAGTCGGGATGGGGGTCTGTGCCCGGCATGAGTTTGTGCAGCGGAACGGCGTGGGTGATTTGCAAAGGGGAGAGCGGTAAGTCTTCGTCTTTGGTGTCATCTGGAACGGAAACTAATTAACATTGGTAGGTACGCAAACATGGACTACATTTTTGGCTCGATTATGCGCCACATCGATCCCCGCCTACGAAAATTCATCTCCTACGACATCATCTGTCAGTGGTGGAAGAGTCTGATGCAGCGCATGCAGCAACTTCCGCCGCTGGTACGCATGTCAATCATTCTCGCTCTGTTCCGATTTGTCATCCCCAAGATGCATATCCGCGGACATACTGTGGCGTGCCAGGAGGAGTTTTCGCTGAACTTGGTCCCAGGGAGCGGGAAAACTGACGGCGAGGGCATTGAGCGGCCGTGGGCCAGCATCGGGGCAATTGCGACGAGCACCAGGGTGAGTGGACCTGGGGCGCGTCATGATATCCTGGACGACCATTGGAGTTTTTGGAATTGGCTGAAGACCACGGGATTGCGTGAGTTGCATGACAACGAGATTTATATTCCCATGTTAACCAACAATTACTGTTGTAGCTGCAATACTCCGCCGCCGCTTGGACACTGCGCGCAAGGAGCAGGCCTCCCAGCGCGAGGCGTTCGAGCTTTTTTCTTTGCAACAGGCGGAACGGGTTCCTTCGTGGAAGAAAATGGTCGAGGAGTTTGAGGTGGACGGCACCCAGAAGAACCCGTACGCAATGAAGATCACTGGTAAGCGGTAGCAAGACTTGAATGATGCGGCCTGACTGATTGATGGTAGGGATGACCGAGGCCGAAGTCCGATTGAAATTTGCGGCGGATGAAGAGGAGGAAGCTAAGAGGGGCGTGCCTGCACTTCACGATGTTACACCGAGCAGCTTCATCGCCGCCGGCCTGGAGCTGGAGGAACAACAGTAAGTGGTCCCTCACGAAGCGAGAGCGTCTAGTGAATGAACATGTAGGCGCCGAACTCGGGTACATGCAGAGTTGAAGAAAGCGGGCACCACGGCGATGGTGATCAATATGAAGTCGATGTGCAACAAGCTGAATCGGGGGATCACCAAATTTCGGCAATTACAAGCGACATACACACCAGCCGCCATCCAAGTCTTGGCGAAGCGCGTTCCACCCGCAGAGGAGCTCGCGGAGGACGTGCCTCTGATGCTCCCATCCTCCTTGACGGAGGCCGAGCGCGAGGGCGGTGGCTGTCTCAAGGGTGTGCTGGAGATTGAGGATGTGTTGCGTGCAGCTCAATGCCGGTCAGTCTTACCTCGGCTACGCAATCAGCTCCACATCAAATCCCGATTCCTGCTTTACAAGAAGCATAACTCACGCCACCAGGGAATGAATACGCGGTCACGGTCGCTTGTGGCACGGAATGAGAGCAAAATCCGACTTCACTCGGAGAAATTTCAGATGGCGTGGCAAGCACGACTGCGCATCGCGGGGGGAGATCAATCCAAGGTGGGGTGGCCACAGCTCAAAAAAGAAGATATTCGTTGCATGCAGGATGCTGAGGAGCTGTCGCGGAACGCGGAGAAGCGGCGGAAGGCGAACGAACGGCGTCTCAGAAAGGAGGACGAGTTGCGTGAGGATGGACTTTTACCGGAGGAGGAGGATGACGAGATGGTGACACGTGGGGGGGAAAGTGTACGGGAGATATCCTGGATCTGGACGATGGCTGGGACTGCTGGGACGGACGAGGAGCTCGAGGATGGTGAGTGCATCTCTTGGCATCAAGTATTTTGATTTTATTCTAAATCTGTCTATCCTCAAGCACTCCGTATTGAGTGGTCGAAGGCTTGGGCTCGGAGTCGGAGGTGGACGGAGGAGGTGCGACTCCTCGAGGAGGAGTGGCGGCATCTACCCGTCTCTTACGCATACCGTGAGCAGGAATGGGTAACGCGCGCCATTGGCGTGCCCACCGGAAGTATACCATTTCCCGAAGCCGAGGGCATGGTAGCATATGCGATGAAACAAGCGCAAATGTACCATGACCTGGCTGAGAGGGCGGAGATCACCCGGACAGAGGCAAAACTGGTGCACGGGAAGAAATGTCAGGTGTGGGCTCCGAGCTGGGATCCGGTCATGGGTGTAGAGGGCGAGGGCTTGCGGAAGGATGACGATGTGGCAGGGAACGAGGCGGCAGAGAGCGATGACGATGATGATGACGAGCGGGGGGACGTTGACAGTGACGAAGAATTACTCATGGGGGGCGAGGTAGATGATTAAGAATGTATTTTTTATTAATTTAATGGTATAGGAATTCCATACAAAGAGCGGATATGATGTGCATGTAGCGAAGGGGGAAGCATAGAACAGGCCGCTGGGCACGTAGACGGGGCGTGCAAACACAGGGGTGGCGGGTGTGCGCGCGGGTGGGTGCAGAATGCAGTGGTGTGGAGCTGTGGCGCGGCGGTACGCGCGCAGGCGAAGCATAGAACAGGCCGCTGGGCACGTAGACGGGGCGGGAAAAACAGGGGGGGTGGCGGGTGTGTGCGTGAGCAGCTGTGCGCGCGGGTGGGTGCGGAACACGGTGGTGTGGAGCTGTGTAGTGCAGCGGCGATGTGCGCTCGGGCAAAGCTGCAGTGCGGCGGTGTGCACAAGGGGCGGAGCTGTGGTGCAGCGTCGATGTGCGCTCAGGCAAAGCTGCAGTGCAACGGTGTGCACAAGGGGTGGAGCTGTGGTGCAGCAGCGATGTGCGCTCGGGCAAAGCTGCAGTGCGGTGGTGTGCACGGGGGGCGGAGCTGTAGTGCAGCAATGTACGCGGATGGATGTGCATCCAGGTGGCGAGGCGGCGGGGCAGGTTTGCGCTCAGGTGGAGCTGCGGGGGTGGGAGGGGGGCGGCGGCGGTGGGCGAACATCCCGGGATGGCCCAGGCGGGCGTGCAGCAGCTGGCAGGCGGGGGAGCTGGAAGGGAGGATATGGGAACGACTTTTGATGCCCTTTTGGGAATGACAGGTGTACGGCTTTTACCGCATCGTGATCTCATTTGACAGATGCCGGAGATTACCGAGGATTTGTGTATTTTGAGGATTTATTTCGCTTTTCTGCAATGTAGGGCGCAATGCCGTGTGTTCCACATTGATGCCGAGTGTTGGTGCGCTGCCGGGGTGCCGGCACAACCACTGAGGTGGTGCCCACATAAACCCGCAGTACCCGTGTTCTTCCGGGGTTTCTATATATGGGTACCCCAGATATATCGTGTTACCTTCGCGGTATTATCCCACAACATAACGCGATATTTGGAGCTTATGAGGTGTTGGTTTGTACTACATATGATTCCCTCTGACTCCTAGGTTACGCTTTATGCTTCTCCATCACGGAGCCATCGGAGACCCGATGATATTCGAGTCAGCTTGACTTCACTTGACTCATAACGACTCGATCCATCACGGACCTACTCGGAACTCCGAAGCTCCGGTACTTACATTATATCCCCACTAATACTTTACTCTCGTATAAATACAAGCCATGTCGGTAGTTAGACTTCAGTTTGAATATCGACTTAGTCTGCCCTATACTCTTCCTCTCGGACTCCGTCCTCTTCCGAGTCCCTCTCCGAAATCAGGCACCAGGCGTAGAGAAGGGCGCAGCGCACGAGCTGAAGCCAAGCCCCTTCCCTTCCAGTATACGGGTTCGGTATTCCATTCGGACTCCGATACTTTCCCGTTACATCTCGACCCCTTCGTCTTGCTTATATGCACTTCATCCCTCAGGCGTGTCTCGCAGTCCGTCGGATCCCGATCGGGAACCGGTACTTGACAAAGGCCAAGGAGGTGTCTATTTATAATCACAGCAATGCAGAGGGTGTCAACAAAATCCTTGATATGGGGTGCAGTGGTCCTGTTGCATTGGTGTTTGATTAAGTCTCAGTTGACTTTTGATGTTCTAGGCTTGAAACCATATTGGAGAATTGGCTCAAAGCACCTGATCCGAAGGAAAAGCAATCTTCCTCTTCTGGTCTTGAAAATAGGTCTCCATGTTCCTGGCTCTTCAAAGATAAGAGGTTCATCCGGTGGAAAAACAATTCTGGCAAAGTGCTTTGGATCCAGGGATCATGTATGTTTCAGCAGGCTCTCATGGTCAATCTGAGCTAATGAAAACATCATAGCTGGCACAGGGAAGACAATTATCAGGCATGCTCCTTGGTGTATATGGTGTTGCTCATCATTGATGCCTGGTCTAGCTCTATGATAATTGAACGACTGTTCAATAATCGAGCATCAGTCACCAACATTGATTCCACTACCATTGCATTCTTCTACTTTGACTTTGCAGATTCAGGCACACAGTCTGTGGAAAATGCGCTTCGCCGTCTTGTGTTGCAGCTGTCCCGTCAAAGCCCAGCTCCCTATGCCATATTGCATCAGGAATATAAGTCATGTCATGGCCAGACAGTTCCAGCCTATTTCAAACTGTTGGAGATCATGGAGAAGCTTCTCAGAACACTTGGACGCACATACCTTGTTCTGGTCCTTGGATGCTCTCGATGAATGCAAAACCTCAGACCATGATCGTATCACAGATTTTATCAAGGGAATGGGCACATGGTCAGATATCCGACTTCACATCCTTCTCACAAGCCAGCCCCGTGACATTTTCGAGAAGAAGTTCTCGTCACTCAAGAACTGGTCGCGAATTAATATATATTCATATACAACATCACATGACATCAGATTGTATGTCTCGAAGGAACTCGCATCAAGGAGCAAGCTCCAGGTCTGGAAATCCCAGTGGGACCAAATCAAGGACAAAATTGTGTACAAAAGTGCTGGGATGTAGGTTTTCTTGTTGACTTTACATATCCAGATATTCACACATCAAATCTCAGGTTTTGTCTAGCATATTGTCTGCTTGAGCAGCTTAAAGACTGTCCTTCATTAGATGACCTTCCAAGCACACTCAATGCATTACCAGATAATTTACATGACATATATGCCCAGTCCCTCAGAGCCATACCCCAGACACATCTATCAAACATACAAAAGCTTCTCCACTGGCTGGTGTTTTCTCAGCAGACATTAACCCTTGCCAAATTGGAGGACACCATTGCATTTAACTTTTCCGACCCTCAGTGCTATAAATTTCGCACTGAAAAACGCCCCCCGAAACATGGTATCTTCCTAGAGCAGTTGTATATTCTAGTATCCATCAGCCATTCCACAGAAGAAAGCATTTTTGACTTAGATGGCTTTTATCGGGGTGACTGTACAGTAACCTTGGCTCATTCCTCTGTTCAGAATTACCTGCTTCTGGAGCAAGAAAAACATCCTAGTTGGTGCAATTCCTGCCCTGTGCATGTCAGCAAGGATGTTGCACATAGGCTCATGGCACAAACCTGTATCTGCTATCTGCTCTATTTTGCTGACCATCCTCTCAATGCGGAAACATTCCCGAACTATCCACTAGCCACATATGCAGCCAGGAATTGGAATTACCATCTACTACACTCCTATGACTGTATTGAGCTGTCAAACTTGACCATGGACCTGCTGGAGAGTGGAAGCAACCAGTATGCTGCTTTGAACTACCTCACCTGGCGGAAAAAGACCCCAAATTGGTCATGCTTCATAGATGCGCCTCTATATCTGTGTGCTGGATGTGGATACATTAAAGGGGTTGAGCTACTCCTAGACAGGGGTGCCGACGTCAACGCCAAGGGTGTACGGCATGGTGCTGCGTGGAAAGCCTTAGCATACTTATTGAGCAATTATGAGGCCGCTGTGCGATATATTGACCTTCAGAATATTACGGGTAACAGTAATATTCTGCCGCCAAAAGATCCAATAGGGCCGGGTACTGCGGCATCTGCCACAGGCCAGTTCGAAATTGTCTGTCTCCTGCTTCAGAATGGCGCTGACATCAACATGGATGGTGAAGATGGTACTGCGTTGCAGATTGCATCAGGAGAGGGTCATGTTGCAATTATACGTCTCCTGCTCGAGAACCATGCAGATATCAATGCAAATGGAAAACATGGTACTGCATTGCAGCTAGTATGTGAGGGAGGTGACATAAGCATTGTCCATCTCCTGCTCGAAAACGGGGCCAACATCAATGCAGATGGTTGTACTGCATTGCAAGCCGCTTCCAAGGCCGTACATCTTGAGATTGTCTGTCTCCTGCTCAAGAAAGGAGCCCATGTCAATACGCCAAATGGATGGTATGGGTCTGGAGCTCAGTTGGCATTCATGTGCCTCATGCTTGAGAAAAGCGCCAATTTCTCACTGGGTAAAATAAGTACTGCATTGCAGCTCGCCTCGCAATATGGCCACATCGAAATTGTGCGCCTCCTGCTCGAGAAGGGGGCCCACGTCAACACGGAGGCTGGATTTGACAGCTCGCCTCGCTGAAAGGCCACATTGGAATTGTGCGCCTTCTGCTTGAGAAGGGAGCCGATTGCAACGCACCAGCCGGAAAGTGTGGCACTGCATTACAGCTTGCCTCAAACTATGGGTACATCGAAATTGTGCGCCTTCTGCTCGAAAGAAATGCGGACGTCAATGTGGAGGGTGTAAATGGTACTGCGTGGCAAAATGCATCGGAAAGGGGCCACACTGAAATCGTCAAGCTCCTCCTTAAGCATGGTGCTACTCTTAGCATCAGTGAAACGAGAGCGAATCCTCAGCCGAAGTTTGACATGGACAGTTATTTTTCTGGAATGGGGATTGAGACAGGAATTGTGGACTTTTGAATGTCTTGTATGTACATTATCCATTTAATGCTCACTACTTAGGAGCCAAACACCTTGTAAGTTTGCAGTGTGTCGCACATCAGTGAGTGGAGCATGGAGTGAGCGCAACAAGTGCTGGAAAGCAGGTTTAAGCAGGTATGTATGAGCCCACCCATGCCTGCTTGGAACGAGGACTCAATGGGGAGGGCTGTGCACAGCTGCTGACGGAAGGGCAGGGTGAGTCGCCATTGAATGCTGGGGTACCAAGCCAAGGTGTTGGTTCTGCTAGTCTCTGTAACAGATACTCTATATTGATGAAGAACAAGTAAGTATCAATATAGAGTCTGTTAGCAAACACAACCATCTTGTTGGCTGACCCATCAATTTTTTGTGGCCTTGCTCTCGGACACCTTCTCAGGCAATAATTCTGCAAATATTTGAGCATGTAGAGGTCCTTCTAAGGAGACAAACCTTCCCTTACACCTAAGCGATTGGTGCAGCTATTGTGATGATATCGGATAGATTTGCGAACAACAGCTTATCTAATCATTTTTTTGCTTGATCATGGATTGAAGGATTGGCTGGCCAAAACACTTAATTCTTGCTGGAGGATATCATCCATCTCACTTCATGAAGCTGTACAGAGTATTTTACATATATTCATGTTGTATTCATTGTGGTACGAAGGAAAGAAACGCCTGTGGGCACAGCCACCTGATTGCGTAATCAGTCGGTCGGCCAACAACATGATCGTGTTTGCTATAAGACTATGGTTCTGCATGCCTTGTCACTCAGAAGCGGTAATAGTGGGGATAGGCATATTCTTGTGAGGTGTGTACTCAGGGAGGTCCTGGGCAGGAGACTGGAAGGAATAGATCTCAATGAACTAAGAGTGATGTTGCGTGGTGCCGATGCAATCACCCAGCAATTACAGACAGCGTGCTGGGCCATCACTCTGTCAATTAGACCACTTGGCAACAGCTCCCTTTGTCCCCCATCATTGCGGGTGCACTGGACCACAAAGCCAGAAAGTGGTGTGTCCTCGTACACTGGTGCCAGCCTGAGCTCCCAAAAAGCCAAAGTTGGTACACCTCCACACATGCGTGCGAGAAGTACTCGAGTTGCTTAACTGATGTGATTGTAAATACTAAACCGCTGTTGCTCGCACTTCATTTTGTCTTGTAGGCACCTCAGCACAAGGGTAGGGCATCATACGTGCAAGTCATCCAAGATGAAGGGGGCCAATGGAGAGGGCCGGGCAGTCTGCAGCAGGAAACCGGCTATAGCATATCAAAGTAGAGGACAAATAGGTAATGATTACTCAGCTACAGAGGTCTAGCCCAAAGGGGACACCAGAGCAGCTTCACTGAGCACCTTGTCCACACTTGCTGTAGTGACGCCCAGCGTATGCAGGCTGCCCGCCAGTGACACTATCCCTGCATTCATGGGGATGTGTGAGTGAGTGGAGGCCACGCCACTGGCTGAATCATCACTTGGTGCATCGCAGAGAGGTGTGAAGCCAATATCTAATCCAACAATACTGTCCTATTTCATTCATTTCATATGGAGTTTTGGGGTGTGACAACCCCATACAAACCAGACCTTTCGTATGGGTCAGCTGTAATGGTGTGACTTGTGAAAAAAACTTGTACAGCCCTCAGAAGCACCCAGACAGCCACCTAAGGAGACGTTGCTGTTGGCAGCCAGGTGAGAAGGCCGAAACAAGCGGAAGGAGCAGACAGATTCAGAAGTCCAACACACTCTATGCTGGGTGGAAACGACACTTTGATGAGAATGTGTGATGCGGGTCTTTTAGGCCTCGCCAGGCTGGAGGTAAGCACACATGGACAACGGGTCCGGTGCTGCTAGGTAGACAGGAGGCACTGACTCAGGCTCTCCCTGCTGTCATAATACTTCAGCTAACAAGCCTGTAACCCAGGCTCGGAGCTCCATTGATGCAGTATCTCGAGGGTGGCAAGAGCAGTTATACAGGTGCTCAGCTATCCAGCAGGTCCGGGGGTGTTGAGCACCTAGTCTTCTATATTCACATAGCAGAGAGTAGTAGAAGAGTAATTGATTAGGTAAGTACGTGATTTTGGAACAAAGGGCCGGCAGGCTACTATGCTACTAAGTTCTATATACAGTATCAAGATATTAAGCAGTGGCGCTAGGCCGCATCCATTATGTGTACACCATCACAGAATGACTCTGAAGACAAGGGAGAAGTGTTGTGTGTTGTAGCAATTGGTGACTTCCCATAAGACAGAAGTGTGTAAAATTAGATACTTTTGCTGTTTTGCCGGGATGCCAGGGCTCCTATCAGGACCCCATCAGCCTTGGATCTCGCTTATACTCCCTCTGACCCTTGTATACTTGAGTATCTGTTTGGGGGGTAGAGACCCCTTACAGATATAAATTTGCTCGAACAAACCCAAAATGGACAAACAGATCGCGGCTCGAGCGTCATGTAACATGGGCTCTGAGTCTTTTACATCTTTTGCTCTCTCTCCCGTCCTCTTTTTCCCAATCAGCAACCCGGCACCCACCACCCCCTGCCATGCGACAAGGATTCATGTGATTATTTTGTCACCTATGTAACTGTTCTGTGTCCCTCGGAGACAGCGAAAGTGTGCACAGGCAAGTTTGTAGAATGCCGAGTGTCTTACAGGTCCCAAACTACCGATACAATACTATTTTCTACTCATACTTGCCATCACTGGCACCTCGAAGTATCTGAAAAACACAGATCTATGTTACGGGAAGTTGCCCAATGATGACTGACCTGGAATTCCAGCGCACATTTGGCAGAAGCAAAAATAGTAATCAATGTCGATCACAGACCAGCAACACCAACTGTCAACTGTTCACAGATTCACAACTACGCCCCGCAGGGCTGCTCCGCACCGGTTTTGAACCCAAAAATCACGAAAAACACAACTCACCTGAACCTTTCGTATGGATTCCTTGTGACCCTGTGACTTACGAAAAAATTTCGTATGAAAATGAGAGTGTGACATGTGACATACAATCTGATTGAAATACTACAGTAAGGTGTTCCGAACCTTCTACTTACCTTGCCCGACTGTTACCTTCCCCGAGCAATCCTCAAGCCTTTCCCTTGCACTCGCCTGCCCAAGCTCTCCCAACCATTTTTCTTTCATCGCTCTATGGACATCAGTATGCGATTCGGAGACTCCAAATTGTACCTCGAACTCAACAATCATTCATCCCTCCCCGGCTCACGTGTTCAGTGCTACCCAGCGCTTTCTAGAATCCATAGAGCATGTGCCGCCCTCTCTCCTGCCCTGGAAGCACTTGATCTCCTGAAGAATTTCCACATGGACCAACACCTTGACACCGAGTTCCCCACTGTCCGCCGCTGGGGTGCTGTCTGCCTGTGGCTCTACCACATTGTGCTCCCGAGCAAAAAAACCTTTGGGGGTATTTGCGTCACCTAACATCTCAGCCCATAATTTATTCCAGCTCCTCAAAATGGACAGGGCTGCGATACACCACTTCAAGTGGTTCTTCTGCACGACTGTGATGGCACTAGCCCTGCTGCAGGCTTCCACCTCTTCACGGATTTCATCGCGAGCATGGAGGAGATCCATGCAGTGCGGAGGACAGTTTAAAAATAAAATGTTCCGGCTTTTGTCTTCACGCTGGACAATGTACGGACATCGAGGATCTTGTTCGTGTGTGATCCCTCCGACTCCGACTTGGAGTTAAGACATGCTCCAGGGCTGACACAGGTTTGGCCCAGCGTGCAGGCATGGAAGATTATACGCAGGCACTGTAAGAAGGATTCATCATGAAATTCAAGACAATTTTCAGGAATTTCAAGTTTCATGATGTTTTGTCAGGGATGGGTGCTTGAATTCCATGATGTGGTTCATGATGGTCAACTCCTGTTTTGTTTGCATTTTTCATGAGCATAGTGAATTCCTGGCACATCATCATGAATTTCATGATTTCCCAGGCTGTGGAGCTGTGAGGGTCGCTGCCCGGTGGCTCGAGCAAGGTACAAAACTCAGGTCATGACCTTCCAGCATTTTCAATAGATTTATGTGCATGTGTGGCATGCTGAACAAACAAGTCATTGAGGTCATTGTAACTTAGTAGTTAGTTAACTGTGGGTAGTCTATAGTAATAATACTAATAATAAACTCTGTTCTTCAGGCCTTCCTGATGTAGTGTACTCTGTTTTGTTTTTAGCTCCAGCGAAGGTCTTGTTCACAATGTCTTGTTGTGAATTTCATGGTCAAAGGTGTTGAAAAAGTGTCATGAAGTGACCAAAAATTTGTCATGAAGTTCAACACCCCTGTTCCTGATGTTTCAACATGAAACCATGTTGAATCATCCATGAATTCACGACAAATAGTGCAAAATTTCACAGCTCAAAGTCATGAAAGGTATGCAGAAATTCACAATGTTTTGACTGCACAGTGAGGGCCTGTGTTCCTTGTCACGGCCCTCCAGGATGAAGTGCCGACAAGGCAAGCCATTGTCATTTTCTCCCTCGCTTCTCCTTCCCTAGTTCCTTCCCTCTCCCTTGAGTGCGACTTCGGAGCCCACACTGCGTGATAGAAATTGCCCTGAGCGAGCTGGAGTCCAAACAGTGGCCTCCAGCGCTCTCATATGTCCAGCAGGAGGAATCCTGTATTGACCCACCTCTCAGACACCCTCCTCCGTGGACACGCTCGCTGTCCGATACCAGCTGTGCAAATCTAAAGCCAAGCCCATGTGCCCTCGCCTGACCACTAGACTTGCGACCAGTCTGTTCCCACGCACCGATCACGAGGGCAAGAAGAATGTGGGAATGACTGAAACATTTGGTTGCTGATTTGGCAGATGGCACCAAATGTGGTTTTGGACTTAGGATTTCTGCGCTTCAAGGACCTTCCAAACCTTCAAAAAAAGTGTCAAAAGTTGTATAGACAAAGTTGCGTAGTTTTTAATTTTGAGTCGAACGACCCCCAACTTGTTTCTCATGGTACAATCGAGTTTTTGGGTTATATTTGTAGCTTTCCAATGTTATACCAACACTGTATGCATACAATTGACGGTAGTAGAAATCGTCCCCACGTATCTAAAAGTTTAAAATGAATTCAGTTCTTGCTTGACGATTGAATTGTGGTCACAACAAATCATTCACTCATCCACTATTTTGATTTGAGTGCGTAAACAAGCTGGCAAATTTAGGATCTACAGGTAACTGTGCAAATTCTGCTCTCAGTTCCTCCACCGTCTGTTGCTGGCCTCTTCTTTGGGTCATTGGAATAGAATTGCTGCTGCCAGCATGACATGAAGATAAGCTGGGGTATGTGCCAGTCCAAGAGATGATACAGGTGAAGGCCTTCGCGAATTGGCGAAGGCTGCAAAAAGCGCTGAAAAAAAGTCGAAAAAAATTATATCAGCGGCGGTACGTTGTTGGATTTGATAGCAGACATGAGGGCGGGGGAGTCCAAGAAACAATGCTTACAAAGGCCTTCACAAAGGCCTTCACCAGACACACAAAGGGTTGGAAAATGGTTAATAACCCGGATGAATTGCTGTGGATTCTGGGTCTGGATATTCCAAGACCAAGAAGGGCCGTGATGGTCCTCAGCTGACCGTCACTGCAGGGAAGGTGCCAAAGGCCCTCGTGAAGGTGGTGAAGGTCTTTGCGAAGTTGCTGAAGACCTTTTTGGCTGGTTATTTGACGAGATGAACTGAGCACCCGTTGTAGTTGAAAGGAGTTTATCAGTCAGCTAGTAGTCCTAACTCCAAAAGCAGTGCAGGCCAGTGAGCCAGTAAGGAAATAATATCTCCAGGGTGCTGGAAATCTCTGCAGATATCCATTTGGATCATCACACAGCCATCTCAGCACAGAAATGTAAAGGCTGGGTGCCATCTCCACAACAGCAGAGGATGGTGGACCCAGTGGCATTGTAAACTACTGCTTTTTTCTTCTATGTATTTGTGCCACTAGCCTGCTCTGCAGTGATCTTGTACCAGCCTCAACCAACCCTCTGGAAAGCTTTGGGGGTCAAGGGATGTCTATTATGAGCAGGTAACAGAGGCCTGGAGCCAGTGGTTTGAGTAGAAAGTCAGATATTCCAAACAAAAAAGAGGGTATTTCATTGTGTTGCTTTTGACTCTTCATGGCGTCTTGTTGAACTGGAATTGCATCTATATCCTATAGTAATACTTGAAAAGACAATTGACAGATTATCACGTGGAGCACGTGATAAAGTCATGCACATTGCATGTGTTTGTCCCACGGCTCTGGGTGGCCGCACCCGAGAGCAGGGAGCAGAGTAACCAAAATGAGGGGTGTGGCCAATGAATAAAGCCTCAAATCTGTGTATCAGCTGTGCATGTGGACGAGGCCCCGTGGCGAAGAAGACATGGGTCAAATATACTTGTGCTCTCTAAGAGTCATTTGAATAGATAGGTAACCAATACATGCTAAGGAAAAATCTCAAACAAAACTGAACATTGAATTTCTTTGTATTTCATTATGTTGTAGCTACAATTTCATCTATATGCTCTCTAAGAGTCATTTGAACAAGTAGGTAACTGATACAGGCTAAGGAAAAATCTCAATAAGACTGAACATGAAATTTCTTGTTGTCACTCAAGTTGAACTATGAGAACTTACTGGCCTTTCAGTTCCTGTCGTGCATTGACTTTGAATTATCCCAGAAAATTTGGAACTAAAATCAGAGGCCTTCGGGCAATCCAGCAATGGAATTTCCGATGTTGAAACACACAAATCTGTGGATAAATCTGCATGTGAAAAAAAAACAGGCTGGTTGATGGTTATAATAAATCCTATTGGCTGCTAAGATGTCATAACCCGAGGCTTTAGAATCCGGCTTTTACGTATTAAGTCCAATGGAGGCGGCGACGGGTGGCGGCAGTGGTGACAGAGGCTTTCGTAACCTTTGTGACGAAGGCTGTCCGCAGGTGGTGGTGGTGGCAATGGAGGCCTTCACTACCTTCGTGACGTGACGAAGGCTGTCAGCTGTCAGCAAAATGATCTGATGTCAAAAAAAAAACACGATCACGTGATTCAATGAGAAGGCTTTTAATGAAATGATCTGATGTCAAACACGATCACATGTTTCATTTTTGAGTCTTATTTTCCTCAATTCTACCATTTGCTCTAAAGACACTATCTGCTCTTTTTTGTGCTATTTTATTCCCTGAGAACGGTACATATCCTTTTCTACAAGCATTCTAACCTTTTTTGTCTCTTCTAGACAAGAAATGAAGGCCTTTTTGTTGGTTGCAAACAAGTGGTGAAGGTGGCAAAGCTGTAGAGGGTCCCCTCCAAGCTGCAATCTCTGGAGAAGATAAAGTTATTCAACACATGTGCACCATGAAGTGGTTTGACACCGTCTCCAGTACCACCCTCAGTGGGTTGCCAGGCCTGTGAAGGTGGCCACAAAGGTGGCGAAGCCGCAGAAGGTTGGCTTCAAGTCAACTCAATCTATCATAGCAGCATCAGAACCGGCCACCACATCACCAGGGTTTGACACTGTCCCCAGTACCACCCCCCGTGGGTTGCCAGGCCTGTGAAGGTGGCCATGAAGGTGGCCACGAAGGTGGCGAAGCCGCAGAAGGTTGGCTTCAAGACAACTCAATCTATCATAGCAGCATCAGAACCCACCACCACATCACCAGTAAAGTGTGTTGACCATCAACCTGCGCCTCAACAAGCTCGCGGCCGCGCGCATCGATTTTGTGGAGCGCGGCATGGTCCCCGGACCGACGGGAGGAGTTCCTCGTCCTCCGCCACCGACTGTACCACTCTGCGCCGCTGCGGAGGGGCAAGATGCCGCCAACGATGGGGAGCTACTGATTGTAGGGATATTCTCGGGGAAGTGGTGTTCGCACAGACACCAGGTCAGTCTTCGCGTGTTCTGCCATAGTTCGCTGTTAATCTTGTGACTTCAGTTCGAAGATCCTCGTCGCCCTGCGGACCTCGCAATCTTCCTCGGCATCCCAGGACCCAGACCTTCCCAACATGATCCACAGATTTTTGTATACCCAAGAACATCCGGACAACGATATTCCTTTGGCGAATATTCCGATCGCTGAGTGCCTTTCATACTCCGGCAAGGTTCCCTTCAGTGATCGCCACCTTTGCGCCCAGTGACCAATTGTAATAGAAACAGGCTTCGCGCGCTGCCGAAGCGTGTGGAAAATATGCTGTCTAGCAGCAAACGAAGATTAGGCTCAGAGAATCCCTATAAAACAGCTAACGTTCACCGTGAAAAATACCAACAGCCGAATAGTAAGTGCAGGACTTCACTAGACGCGAACGACGGAACATCACGTAGTTTTTAGGACTGTGATGCTAAGAACGAACCTGCTAGGCAAGGCGAGGACTATTACTCAGCTGTACGATTCACAGAAGAAGGCTGGGGCCTCGAACCGATGATGATATTGCAAAGGCAAGATAGGTTGTCTCCGCCAGGAGGGAAGACTCTCCTTATATACGCGGAAACATACTAAATAAGGCTAATGACTCAAGTGGAGTGCTGACTCAGCTCGAAACACGCCCGAGACTATGCCTGAACCACGCCCGAGGCAACGCACTGCAAAACGCATGGGAAGGTAAGAGACACGAAGTGTTTCGTTCCTTCAAAACAGGTCATGTGAAAGGCAAGTCACGAATGGTGACGCCCGACAAGCGAACGAACAAAGGAAAAGAACAATTGTCGAAAAGGAAAAACACAACGCACCCTCATTTTCCCGGCGCACCACAACGAGATTCATCACCCCTACCTCCGTCACGCACGTCTCATTATTAATCTCGAGGAGCCAGAGGACCTGGTCGTATCTGGTGCAAAGATATAATATTAGCACCGGATGAAGGGAGGTACAAGTCCGACAAAGAGCGAATCAGGAAATGGAGGGGATGGAATGGCTTGAATTCAGGCTCGACACAACGGGGCCCTGCACTCGCGAGGGAAAGAGACAGGGACGAATGAGAATCGAACTAAATAGGCTCGAAACACGCACCCCAATCCAGCCGCCATCTGCTGCAGGACAAAGTCGAGCCTGTAGTTTAAGCCTAAGCCGCCCGTGTCACCGGGCCAGGAGCGGACGTGCGAGGAGACGGCGAGGAGAAGCACAGCGCCGGTGTTGCCTCCCCTTGCGCTCTCACCTGTATCCAATGGAACGGAAAAGTGGGGCCCGACCGGGGGTGACGATCGTGTACAAAATGGCTTATTCGGAGGCGCCGACTTTTATTGCTGTGTAACGCAAGAAATGGAACAGGATCAGGGATCAAAGAAAAGAAAAGACGAGGAAGGCGTACGCACTAGGCTTTGTCCCAACTATCGTAGGGCGTATACATAGACTATGATCCGACAGCGTGGTATCCGGCGCGCCTCGACCACGACACTTGCTATCACAGGCGAGGAACGCATCCGGGTCGAACGGCGACAAGCCCATCCGCGCCACAGACGTCACTAGACACTGCATGCTTTCCTGCAGGCGGAACATGTACGGACGGCCCTGCGTGTCGAGCACGGCCTTCATCCCCTCCAAGACGTTTTCGTCGCGTATCGGAGACAATTACTTCAAAGTCTCAGCTGAACATTCCGATGAGAGTAGACACTTAGGCTGGGGCGCACCTGAAAGGATCGATGGGAATGGGTCCGTACGGCTTGATCTCGGGGGCAGCTCGTGGTAAGCATGAGGATGCCTAATCAGATCCAGTACTTATCAGCGAGCCAGGCCTGGGCTTGGCGCGCAAACGTACGTTCAGAGCCGCGGGTGCAGCATCGTTAGTGCCGCTGGTGGATGCCATGGTAGAAAGAGCATGAAGACGTGGGTGGATGACTGCAGGAAGCAGGAACGACTGTTTGGCGGTCGGCCGAACTGAGGATCCCGACGGATCAAAACGCCCATTCAACCAGTCAGGATTGCATGAGGCGGCCGCGTTGCCTCCGCACCTCTCCAGTGTGTCGACCGGCCGGCTACTGTCCGCCTGCAAATTTATACTAGCCCTCTCTTAAGAGCACATACCGACTACCTTGTTTCATCCCCTACTTATTTCCCTATCGGTTAGTCCTTGCTCCTTTGTAAACTTCAGCTTCAGCAACGACTGATACGCCTCTGAGAAGATCCGCGCTCTTATCTACTGCAATCTACGTCACGATGGTTGGCCGAGGTACTGATCCTCAAACGCCTAATTACAAAATGAACGTCTTTGGTACGAAGGAACTTCATTAGATGCCAAAAGATTACTCACTTTTCTGCAGGAGGTGTGGGAGGTTCTGGTGGTACGTCCGAGCAGGGGACCGGTGGCAATGGGGGCGTTGGACAAGGTCCTAGTTTCGATATGACGGGGGCAAACGTCACCATGAATAATTCGTCAAGTGGTTCGGCCGCGATCTCTGGTCCCTCCGCTCAAATCTAAATTATCTGTACAGATCCCTTGGAAAAACTCTACTACGTTTCTGGGGCCGACATTGATGCTCAGAGCCCGGAAGGTTGCCTGGAGGGGACTCGTGTCGATCTCTTGGCCGACTTGCGAGCCTGGAGTCGCAACCCTGATTCACCTCGGATCTTCTGGTTGGATGGAATGGCCGGGACGGGCAAGTCTGCCATCGCGCGTTCATTCTGCCACATGCTACGCGATGATAAGCAGCTCGGCGGTAGCTTTTTCTGCCTTCGAGGCGATGCGAACCGGGGCAATCCGACGCGCATTCTTCCCACACTCGCCCTGAATCTCGCCCGCCAGGACGTGACTTTCAAGTCTGCTCTGCTGACCGCTCTCGATAAAGGGATATCTTCAAATGCAAATCTCGAAATTCAGGTTGAGAACCTGCTTGAAAAGCCCCTTCGCAGCGCTTATAGCGGTGGGATGCCTCGCTTGGTCCTGGTTATAGATGCGCTTGACGAACTCGATGACGAGGACACTACAAAGGACCTTCTTCAAAGGCTTGTGTCTGTGGTCCCCAGACTCCCTATCAAACTCTTTGTCACGTCTCGACCAGAGCGCCATATTCGCCCTCATTTTGATACTCCAGCAGATCTCCGACGTATCCTTCGGCTTCATGACATCGAGAAAAATATTGTCAAGAATGATATATCACTCTACTTCACCAACCGTCTAGCCAGAATACGAGCAGAGAACAGTCCTGTGCTCCCTCCGGAATGGGGTAGTCATGCAGACATTGACGAGCTCACCTGTCGTGCTGGCAAGCTCTTCATTTACGCATTTACTGCCGTGAAGTATATCAGCGAGAACCCCAGAGTCCGCTTGCAGGCTCTGATCAGCATCAAAGTCGACACCAAAGGCCCATTGACTAAACCACTGGACGATATTTACAGGCATATCCTTTCGAATGCCATGGATGCAAATAGGTTTGAAAGTGATGAGATAGCTCTTACAAAACAGATCTTAGCTGCAGTCTTGACCGTGGGCCAAACTGTCTCTATTGCCTTACTTGCTGGTCTGCTTGGGGTGCCTGCTGGGCAGGTGCGGGAAATGCTTGACCACCTACATGCTGTCATCCATGTCCCATTAGAAGACGACAAGGGTGTTTTATCCACATTCCATGCCTCATTCGGGGACTTCCTCACAACCCCTGGTCGTGCATCAGACGAAATGCTCATCAACTTGTCAGCTGCCCACATTGTTTTATTCTCAAATTGTATTCAACTCATGGATTCTGGATTGCACTTCAATGTTTCAAAGTGTCCCACATCTTACTTTCCCAACACCGATCACAAGCTCACAATTCCCGCCATACTGCAGTATGTGTGCCTGTACTGGCCACATCACATTGCAGCAGCTTCTGCTGCTGATGAAGCTTCAGTCATATTGTCCCATTTAGAATTGCTCAGGGATGTTTTCTTGCCCAAGTTCTTGTTCTGGGTCGAGGTGCTCAGCGCTATTAACAAAGCTAGTGTTGCATCAAACCTCATCATGACAGCATTGCACTCAAAATGCTTTGCACGAGCTCCACAATACTTGACTGAATTCCTTGCTGATGGGGATGAATTTGTGATTTCCTCCTTGGAGGCTATCAAAACCAGTGTGGCACACATATATCTCTCTGCTCTGCCATGTCTCCGAGCAACCTCAAAAGTTGCCGAAGCATTTTGGCCAAAGTTTGGTGGTGTCCCACGGCTACATCTAACAGGAATTCAGCGGCAGCAGGAAGCAGCTCTCATATTAAATTTGCACGCTGCAGTTAAGTGCATTGCTGTATCTGCAGATGGAGCACACATTGTGTCAGACTCGGATGCCACGACTATTTATGTGTGGGATATGAGGACAGGCAAGGCTGTCTTGAAACCCATTAAGGGCCATACAGATTATGTCAGGTCTGTTGCGTTCTCACCTGATGGAACACGCATTGTGTCAGGCTCAAATGACAAGACTGTTTGTGTGTGGGATGTGAGGACAGGCAAGGCTGTCTTAGAACCCATTGAGGGCCACACAGATTCTGTCAGGTCTGTTGTGTTCTCACCTGATGGAGCACACATTGTGTCAGGCTCGCATGACAAGACTGTTTGTGTGTGGGATGCAAGGACAGGCAAGGCCGTCTTGAACCCCATTGAGGGCCATACAGATTATGTCACGTCTGTTGCATTCTCACCTGATGGAGCATACATTGTGTCAGGCTCACATGACAGGACTATTCGTGTGTGGGATGCAAGGACAGGCAAGGCTGTCTTGAAACCCATTGTGGGCCACAGTAATTTGGTCACATCTGTTGCATTCTCACCTGATGGAACACACATTGTGTCAGGCTCGTATGACAAAACTATTCGTGTTTGGGATACAAGGACAGGCAAGGCTGTCTTGAAACCCATTGAGGGCCACAGTAGTTTGGTCACATCTGTCGTGTTCTCACCTGATGGAGCATGCATTGTGTCAGGCTCATATGACAAGACTATTTGTGTATGGGATACAAGGACAGGCAAGGCTGTCCTGAAACCCATTGTGGGCCACAGTAGTTTGGTCATGTCTGTTGCATTCTCACCCGATGGAGCACACATTGTGTCGGGCTCACATGACAAGACTATTCGTGTGTGGAATGTGAGGATGGGTAAGGCTGTTATACCTATTGAGGGCCACACAAAACAGCTCAAGTCTGTTGCATTCTCACCCAATGGGGGGCACATAGTGTCAGCATCAAAAAAGAAGATTATTCATGTGTGGGCAGGAAGGCTGGGCAAGGCTGCCATGAAACCCATTGAGGGCCACACAGAGTTGGTCAAGTCTGTTGCCTTCTCGACTGATGGAGCATGCATTGTGTCAGGCTCAGATGACAAGACTATTTGTGTGTGGGATACACAGACAGGCAAGGCTGTCTTGAAGCCCATTGAGGGCCACAGAGGTTCGGTCAATTCTGTCATGTTCTCACCTGATGGAGCACACATTGTGTCGGGCTCAGATGACAAGATGATTCATGTGTGGGATGCAAAAACAGGCAAGGCTGTCTTGAAACCCATTAAGGGCCATACAGATTATGTCACATCTGTTGCGTTCTCACCTGATGGAACACGCATTGTGTCAGGCTCAAATGACAAGACTGTTCGTGTGTGGGATATGAGGACAGGCAAGGCTGTCTTGAAACCCATTGAGGGCCACACAGATTCTGTCAGGTCTGTTGTGTTCTCACCTGATGGAGCACACATTGTGTCAGGCTCGCATGACAAGACTGTTTGTGTGTGGGATGCAAGGACAGGCAAGGCTGTCTTGAAACCCATTGAGGGCCATACAGATTATGTCATGTCTGTTGCATTCTCACCTGATGGAACACGCATTGTGTCGGGCTCATGTGACAAGACTATTCGTGTGTGGGATGCAAGGACAGGCAGGGCTGTCTTGGAACCCATTGAGGGCCATACAGATTGGGTCAGGTCTGTCGCATTCTCACCCAATGGAGCACGTATTGTGTCAGGCTCAGATGACAAGACTGTTTGTGTGTGGGATGTGAAGGCAGGCAGGGCTATTGCTGAGCTCACCCAGGGCCACACTGGTGAGGTCATGTCTGTCGCATTCTCACCCGATGGAACTCGCATCGTGTCAGCCTCTCAAGATCGGTGTATTCGTGTGTGGGATACAAGAATGGGTGTTCTCACAGAGGACAAGTTCAGCATCTCAGTTGGAGATTTGGGCGCCAGTGCCATCACCTCACCACAGGTACAGGAGAGCTGGATACGTGGTTCAAGAGGAGAACTTCTTGTGTGGGTGCCTCCAGAATACCGCCGTCACCTACACCTGTCACCCTGCTTTATTGTTATTGCGCCTGTCAGAGTTGTCGTGGACATGGGTCCCTGTGTTCACGGTACTGACTGGGTCACCTGTTACACTCCCTGATTCAATTTCGCACACTATTGTCTTCATCCGTATTGAGTGCAACCTAGGACTTCAATTTGGTTTGTTCGGTGATCCTTGTTTGAGGACCAATTGTCACATTGTTTCAGTCAGCGACTTTGATCCAAAACACTTGTAAGTACACTGCGAGAGTTGATTTTCCAAGTCCTTCATCCCATAGCATGCATATCACAGAATTATCTCATTTGAGTGTCAGTAAGTAGAAGGACACGCACTCCTGCGATGCGAGCAATCCTAGGAATGCAGGGAAGAGTGGTGGTTTCACCAACCACCAGAGCACATGCGCCGAATCAATTTTTTTTCTGTTTGGGAGAGAAAAAAGTGAATAGTGAACCTGTTGATAATAGAGTCTGACTGGGCTGGGATTGTGTTCTTGTAAAGCATGAATGCACACATTTATTTTGACGGTGGTCGGATGCCAGACTGACTTCGCACCAACTGTTGAATGAGCCAGCCTCCCTCCCCCTCTCCCCCCCCCACCTTCACTATGAACAAGGCTCAGGATTATGTTGGCACTACCGGGTGCCTTGAGTCCAATATGCTATTCCCAAACACTTGAAGTCCAATCGAGTCCCAAGGAGACACCTTTAGCCCGATTATGTTGAACTGAGCAGTCTAACACGGGTAAACGAGCCCCGAGGTTCACCAATGATAGTCAGCACAAGCAAATTGTTGGTACGAAGAGGTTAGGGCTTGAAACCGTAACTGTAATTTACGGGTTTACGGGATGGGTATAGACGGTACGGGACCCGTACCATAACGACACTTGCCGTCAAGTAATACAATACAAATAACAATATAGGTGAACCCCGTAATACGGGTGAGCACCTGCAAACTTCATTGGGAGTGGTAGTTGTCACTTGCTGGTAGTTTCACAAGTTGACTGATAATGAAAAGGGGGATTTACAAGATATAAGAAGACTCACTGGCTTTGATTGAGGCCAATACACGAGTATTGGAACCTGTGACAGCCGTTTACTGGACAGTTCAATACGGTACGGGACCCATACTGTACGCGCCTGTGCCGCGATCAAATACGGTATAGGTGCCATCCGTCCATACCAATTCTATGGCTGTACTGTGTACGGCCGTCTACCGTATACTGTACAATTTCATGCCCTAGCTCAGGAGGTGCAATACCGATAACATGAGACATTGGAAGGGTGGGGTGGCAGATCTTTGTCTGCCATCAGTCAGTACGGCGGAATGCTGCACGGCCTCTGTAATTCAGGAAGCAGAATGAAGTGGCAGTCTCGTATCTTCAAACGCACCACCCATCAGGCCGCTGTCTTGCACTCAACTAATGCATGAGCACTTCTATTCCAACCAGTCTTCATGGAGTATGTGCTGTTACGAGCTGAGCGAGCAGGTCCGGTGGTTTGGTAGTTTGAGTCCACCTTAGGACATAAGAGTTTCTTCAGATAATTTTTTGTTTGTTGTTCCTGTCTTCTCTTTCATTCTTTGTCCAACTACAGTTCTGGACAAACAAAGTCCGCCAAAAAAAAATTTGATTTTTTTTAGCCGAGGTGAGTATGCCAATCGAAAGATCTTGTCAAGGGCTATCTGCTGATATAAGAAATAAGTGATTCTGTCGAGCCATTCGGCTACAAAAGGCCATTTATTGGTGGGAAGGGTCAAAAATATTGGCGCCCCCCTTAAAATGCGTGGGAAAAATACGAAAAATAGCGCAATCGATGCAGCTTGTTAAGCTGCACAAGATATGCCTTCGCTTCGCTCCGGCATGAGTGCATGTCGAAAGACAACTGCTAACATTTCAAGATTACAGTAGAGATATTTTTTCTAGTATATGGCAGACAAATGGTGGTTGGCAATGATGAAATATTAATCACGGAAGGTACATATCTATGAACATCTCTGCCAAAAAAGGTCGTGTTTTAATACACGAACACCTCCTGTTCATTGAGTGGAATTGCAGGTCCTGCAGGTATTAGTGAGTGAGGAGTGAATAGAGGAGAAAGGGCACCCTTCCATAGACAGAGAGCGGCACCGCATCAGGGCTCGCGGAACGGCAGAGATGAAGAACGGATTAGATCAGAAGGCGGTGCCGCCACATTGCTTAACTAATAGAAATATGTGTTAGTATCGAACTCACCTTATGTCCAATGAAAAATCTCACCAGAAACAGATCGTGGACGCGTCGGTTGGTTCACGGAAACGCAGCGAAGGCAATCAAAATATGTAGTTCTCCGAGACCTACCGGACATTCACTAATCGAATCAGACGTGCATGGCGATGCTGATACGTCCGGCCGCGGAGTATAGATCGGCAGTGTTGAACAAAACACAATGTTGGTGGGAAGCTCACCGTCGCGTAGCGCCTAGCCCGCAAGACCAAAAAATTGAATCACCTTGTGGCAGGCAACTAAAATTTGAGTATCCACTCAGCGGTGCCGCGGACGCAAGGACCCGCGTCGTGCGAATGCGAAAAACTGAATTTGAAGATCCACGACGGCTTGGTCAAAAAATAATAATATGAGGTGTGGGTTGGCGCATGGTACTACGCACCGGCAACACTTGGGTGCTACGTACGAGAACACAGCGGGCACGTCGATCTTTGAGTTGAGCTTACAGCAAGAGAAGAACTGAAAGTTGTCAGGTATATATATATAGAGATGCGGGACCAATCTCACCTGTGGCGTGAAAGACGGGAGCCTCGCACATGCCTACCGTATGAAGGGAGGAAGGATTGTTGAGATGGTGCCCTAGCAAGATGGTTCGGGACTACGTATAAATGATGTAACGACGTAGCTGATCTTGTCAACCTTTCGCCTCCGCCGGCCATAAAAAGCAGTAGATCCGATCCTGCGACTCGCTCTGGTAGGAACGGATGTTGGATAAATTTAATTGAGAAACACGTGTACATACATACTGCGCGTGTTGAATGTTGGACCTCTCCATAATCGTTAGCGAGATTCGTTCGAGCTCCCAGAATGCAGATTACCAGTGTCAAAAACATGAAATAGAATGGTATGAGGATGATGGGAAACGTGATAACTGGGATGGAAGAAGCGAAATATCCAGAATTCGACAGGTTGCCCCAGGTGATCTTGAGCGGTTCAAAGACTATGGCTCGAGGTTGAACCTTGGAAAGTCTTGCGCCTCTCCGTCTTGAGCGAGGCCTTGATCGCTTCGTCCGTAGAATTTGAGATTTTCTAGCCATCCCAAGAACTTGAAGTGAAAGGGGTCTTTGCGTTCCAATCTTGAGAAGCCTTGCGCCGTCCCCGTTTTGAGCCAAGCCTTTCTCGTGATTTGATCCTGGAGTCGCCGAGAGCAGTCCCTGGCTTTGACGCTTGCGAGGTCTTGCAAAGGGGCTTGATTGCGGGAAGAACTGGCCTGAGGCTTCACACTGAAGGACAGAAGATTGCTGGGGTAAAGTGGGACGACGATGGGGGAAGGAGAGCAAGGTCATTAGACGGACCACTCCCTTTTGAGCGGGCCTTGAGCGCGTGAAAGCTGGCCGCATGATTGGTGTGCACTGTCAAATCGAAGCTAATTTGTGATTTGGGGTTCACCTGAAATAAGTACATGCGCTTAGGCGCTAAGTTAATTATTGATACCGAGGGTCAGCTGGACATCGAAATGCGGTAATTTCGGGAGAATAAACAGGTGCACTCTGATTCGAGGCATCTGCTTAATATATGAGTAATAATCTGAATCTGCAACAAAACCAATATTTTATCGAGCTGTTCTTGCACAATAAAATATTCTTTTTTCGCTCAAATGTGAGGATTTCATGATGATTTTGGTGTTATACCATTCCGAACAGCTCTCGGAACAAAAGTACGGAGCTAAAGAACCAATCTGCACGTTCACATCTCACATGGCGGACAGATTGGTATCTTTGGCTGATTGCATCATGTGGCTGTGCCAAACAAGGAAAAACACATTTTTCGGGAATCACCTCTGATTGCAATTCCATTTTTCTGATCTTGGCCAAAATTTTGGCGCCGCTTATTTGTCGTAGGAAAAACTTCGGAGCATGTTTTTTGAGCTCTTTGGGCAAATCTGTATCTAATCCCATAAAATTCAGAGCCTGAAAATTTACGGATCAAGCCACAGACTATCTGCGGACTTTGTTTGTCCAGAACTGTATGTCCCGCCAGTGTCACCATCAACATCTAATTTATCTCAGATCTACACACACAAAATTTATTTTTATCCACCACCCTCCGAGTCCCTGCCTTCTACCATCGGTTCCCGATTCACAACTCACTCACAAAGCATATTCCAACCATCCCACTCCTCCCGCCCCTCCTTCAGCGCCAACAGCTTATTCCACAGCGCCTTCCCAACAGGGCTGAACCCGCACCCGGTGGTCATGGTGATATCGCGAATCTTCGGGGTCATCTTCCCTTCCGTGTCACTACTCGTCCCCTTGCCATTAACACCGACATGCTTGATCCCTCCTACCTGCTTATCAAGCACATCCCCAACCGCCTCCGCATCAGTAACGACCTCCCTGCCTGCCTTCAGCACCTCCCTGATCTGCTCGGTCCCTACAATCAGCACCGCCGTCCCTGCGCCGAAGCACTCCACCAGCCTTCCTTCCTCTGCCGAGGAAGACAGCTCATTCAACGTGAGTGGGCACTCTTTGACGGTGATTTTCATCTGGATGGGGAGGGACGGGGAGGGCGCGATGGCGAGGATCTGCTGGGCGGGGTTGGCAGCGTGCACACAGAGTCACATGTGATGCCAGGGAGGATGGTGCCGTCGAGGGGCGGGGTTACGACCGTTATGCCTGCGGTGGTTGGTTAATATCTTGATTTCGGGAACAGATTGTGAAGGGAAGATATCCCGGGACAGGGAGGGACATGGTGGATGAACAAAGGAAGAAACGAAGAAGAAATATTGGGGTAGGGAGTAAGGAAGAACAAATGAACGGACGGGATCATGAAGAATGGAAGGAAGTGGGAAGGAGTGAAGAGAAGGAGTGAGGAAAGGAGTTCGCCCTGCTCTGTTACGGAGTGGAAAAACGAACGAACGATGAAACGGTGCACTAGGGTGCGGCCATGAAATCTAATGAAATCAACTAGAGAGTGAAGCGAGCTAGTCACTAATCACAATCCAACCAAAATCAAAACAAAACACTGATCCGATCCTAATGCTCGTGTGTGTGTGTTCGGGGAAGTAGGGTACGTATCACCCGTCAAGAGGGTGTGCAAAGGTTTTATAAGACTCTGTTTCAATAGCAAACTATGTAGTTTAAGCACGGTTATGCTGGGGTAGCAGGGACTTCACACCGACAGAATATCAAGACTCAAGTAAACCTTAGACTGTTCAAGTCTTCAGTTTCTTTGTGAGCGGCAGAACCTAACACTCCTGGCAACTAGCCAAGAAGCAGAAGGTAGGGCAGACTATCAACAGACAGACGCTACTTCAATATCAACTTTAACTGCACGAATGGCGGCGGTATCAACGAAACGAGGGCAGTTACACAGAAGGTGGGGGCTGGGCTAATCGCGCAGATGGTTACACTGAAGGCGGCGGTCTCACTTCTATTAACAAGTCTTAACCTGGAGGCCTAAAGTGCTGCTACAGGAGACAAGTTGAATAGGTTGAACAAGGGCTCTTATATCAATGCAGTGGTAGTCTTTTCGACGTCCCGTATCTTTTAATCTTTTCTGTGCGTCTTCAAATCTGTCTGATATCTTTTCACAAATCTAGAGTCTACTATATTGCCCGTATATCTTGGGTGGATAGTTTACTGGCTAATACAGAGTACACAGCTGGCTTTTATACATTTCAGAGAGAAGTAAAGGAGATAGACGGAATGAATAGGAACAATAAAGGGTGGGAGCCTGAGTAGTGAATGGCCAATGGCGTAGAAGACATTCTCAACCATGGGTATTATGACCTGCTACCGGGGCTAGTCCACATGTATTTCTCTAGCACACCATAAGACGTGCTTAGTTGTCTTGGTTTCCATCTTTCTGACTGAGCAAGTCAGTCTTTTAGTCATTGCTGACTGGTCAAGTCAGTCTTAGTCAAGTTCTATTCAATTTCTCTATCAGTCCCGCACTTCACAAGCTCAGTGGAACTCATAGTAAATATCAAGCAGATTGACAAGATAGCGCAGCGCTACACTGGTGGACCAGTATAGTGACCAGTGCAAATATGGCGCGGCACCATTCTATAGTGCCAATCCTCATCAATCATATCAGTAAATCCTTGATGCGAGGCCCGCATCTTTCTAACGGTCAGATCTGCCCGAGTAACCACAGTGATGGTTAACTCAGTAACATGTCTTCATCCCAATCTAATCAGTTGGGCTTATACACAAAATGGCGCGGCGCGATATCTCTGCCGGCCCTAATGTGGTTGTACCAATCCTGACTTCGTATATCTTGTTTTAATAGTCATCAGACTATTCAGAGGCCGTTGAGGCGGCAAGTCAATAATTCTGAGTAGTTCCCTGATGTTTCACCTCCAGCGCATAAGATAATGGCTTACTGCCACCATCTATAGCTCAGTGTAGAATATCATAGCCAGGACGTAACAGCCTTTTGGGCTGCCTTGTCAAGCCTACTCAATCCTTCATAGTTGGTTTGTTACACTGACTTTCGGCCATCAACAGTGTAGCCTACCACCCCAGGGAGGGTGTACGCTCATAATCTAATGCCTCACTTCTGCCCGCTAATAGGTTCAAAATGAAATAAAAACTGGTGTTTTCATGCATGTTTTGGTACATGCCCTATCAACGAATGGCGAGGAAAGATCGGAGAGTAAGGGAGAAACAAGTCGTTTCGTTCAATGACAAAACCAATATCCTAGATGTCCCAAGGTGCAAAGAACGAAGGAAGAAGTGGAAATGTGGAATATCCGTGAAATCAAGAACGAAGTACCATGGGGTGGTTTGGGTTTAAACCACATCGTCTCCAACGATAGCCTGGTTTAAACCATTCTGGTTCAAACCACCCCTTTGGAAGTCATATAGAAAACAGGTTAAGCCATGGTGATTTAAACCATTTGTAGGCTTCTGCTGTTCTGTAGTGGAACCAAGTTCAGTTCAAACCATTTTTAAGCTGTCCATTGTTCTGTATTGGAACCAAAATGTCAGATCCATAGCTTGGGTGGTGCTTGATTGTTCTTCTCACAAGAAGAAATGGAATACAGCAATTGGAATAGTTTATTACATTCAGTTTTTCTCAGCTATGCTAGCATCCCAATTAATTTTCTGATCTGGGCACTCAGATTTGATGCGCTGGGCAAGACTAACTCCAGCTCTTGGCCAAGTGCCACCTACTTTTGCAAATTTCTCCTGTGCATCTTTCCCCATCTCCTGATACATGTTTGCCTTCAATACATAAGCCTTCTTTCCTGGATCTTCTTGATGGTCATGAGCAAGAGCAGTCCAGACGGTCTCCGTTTTGTTGAATTCTTGAATTGCATGGCGGAACTCTTGTGCAAGGATTTCAACTTCTTCTAGCCATCATTCCATATCCACATGAGCACGGTGCCATTGTACTCGTGCTGCTGTATAATAATGAGTTCTGAAACAATCCATGAGACAACTCAACTCACAATCTGGGACATATTCAGCTTCCTCCACTTCAGACAAATTTTCATAATAGCCCTGTCACCAAATCCAACCTTCAACCTTCCCTCCATCACCCAGATTGTGTGGCTGATCTACATTTTTGGTGTAAAGATTTTTATCCCTCAACTCTGGAAACCCAAACTTAGGGCCTTGTGGGTTGCACCCAAGTGCGATCATTGCAGTACGAGCCTGCCGATACTTGGGTACATAACTTTGGATTTTGGTTGGACATCCTTGATTTTCTGCACTGCACGTGTATTCTTCTCCTGACCATGAACCGCATTACTGCAGGCATTTTTGTGTTGTCTGAGTGCCTGGCTGTGTTGGATGTGCTTTGCACCAAGGACGGCCATGGCATGTGCATGGCTCACGGCAGGGTGAAGGAAGGCCTGCACGTCTTGAAAACAATTGGCCTGGGTTTAACCCAAACCAGGTACTATCTCCGAAAAGATAGATCTTGAAATCACTCAGCCAGCCAACAGATCATCTTGATATCGCTCCAACCGTGTTATTGTTCTTCTGGAATCTGGAGCCTCTGCCTCACAAGGCACCCTCGGAATCGACACCAGTGAGCTCTCCCAATCTCTCCCTACTTTCGGTGTGGATGGCAGTAACAAGGACAGGATTCTGTTTGTGTTGTTCTGTGATAAAAAAAAACAAGATTCCAAACAACTTTGGTTCAAACCAGATGGTTTAAACCACCACAGTTGGACCTACAAATGGTTTAAACCAGTTTAAACCACCACAGCTAGACCTACAAATGGTTTAAACCAGTTTAAACCACCACAGCTAGACCTACAAATGGTTTAAACCACCACAGTTTAAACCGCCATGGCTTAACCTGGTTTCTATATGGCTTCCAAAGGGGTGGTTTGAACCAGAATGGTTTAAACCATACCCATCATTGGAGACGATGTGGTTGAAACTTAAACCATGCTGTTGCTGGAATGAAGGAAAGAAGGTAAAATAAAACACGAAGAAATCGTGGACGCACCCTCCTCATCCCTCTGCACTGCAAAGAAATTCATGGCCCCCCGCCTCTGTCATGCGCGTCTCGTTGTTGATCTCGAGGAGCCAGAGGACTTGGTCGTACCTGAATATCGATATTATATTAGCACTGAGTCAAGTACAAGTTCAAAAAAGAGCGAATGAAGGAGGGGTGGGGATGGAATGGCTCGAGCTCCGCCACGATACAACGTGGCCCGGGATTCGCGAGAGAAAGAAAGAGAAGGGAACAAAATAAACTCGAATCACGCACCCCAACCCAGCCGCCATCTGATGCGGGACGAAGCTGGGACTGTAGTTCAAGCCAAGCTTGAAGCCGCCTGCGCCGCCGGGCCAGGAGTGGACGTGCGAGACAGCGAGGAGGGAGACCAAGCTGGTGGTCACTCCACTCGCGCTCACACCTGCACCAGCACCAGCATCCGAAGGAGCGGATTGGGTGGAGAAGTACGGCCCGACGGGGGTGGCGATCGTGTACAGAATGGCTTGGTCGGAGGTGCCAACTTTTATTGCTGTTGATGATGTTGATCATCCATCAGCACAGGAGAGGAGAAGACACATTAGGCTTTGCCCCGATCATCGTCGGGCGTATGTACAGACTGTGGTCTGCAGGGCGCACTCACTAAATATAATTATTAAACCGACAGGTACTCTTGACACTCACTCCGAAAAATGTGATGTATTGGCAACCCTGAAGATGCCGCTGATACTGTTAGTATATGAACGAGAATAAGAGGAGCAGAAAGTCTATCTGATATGTGGCGGATGAGTCGGACTGAATCCTTATTTTTGGTTGTATACCAATGATATCAGGAGCATCCTCAGGGCCCACCGATACATTACAGTTTTCGGAGTGACTTGTTTGTTCAATCAATTACATGTTGAACGGCATTCTTCGGCAACCGTAGGGTTGGACATGGGTCAACCCACGGGTACTAGACACCCAACCCGTACCTGTACCCGTCATTTCCATACCTTGCACGGGTCGGGTCCAAAACTCATACGGGTTTACCCGCGGGTCGACTGCAACCCGCAGGTTTGGCCGGGTTTTCAACCTGCACAGACCCGTGGCTCAGGAAAAGCCCACTACCAGTAATTATTGAAAAAAAGTCACTTCCAAGCTTCAAACAAGCACTGAAGGCAAGAACTCACAAGTCTCAAGCTGTGAAACTTTTTACTGGCCTTTTTGAGGCTCTATCTGTCTAATCCTGGAATTTGGCGCCAAATTCCAGGATTAGATAGGGTATGTGAGCTCTGCATGTTGTCAATGCACTAATCATTTACACACTGCTCGCAGACGGGTCCCTGGGCCCATCCTATGTGCGACTAGCGCATTTCATAAAGGCTGTGGTCACAAACGGCGGCCACACCCGCACCATCTTCGGGCCCAATGCCAACTTCTTCTCCATATCGTTGTTGGGTTTCTGTTGGCAGAATCTTCCCCCGGGACTGGAGGACAACATCCAGAGCTTCAATAAATTGCGGCAGCCAGTGTACGTTGCTCTAGGGGTAGAGGGGACTTACATTGTGATGTACGGCGACGACACAATGGTTTTTGAACTGTGCGGCCAGTATCCCCTCCTCCAGACAGTAATCATGGAAAAGGCGCCCAAGAAACGCGGTCTCATGGTGAGCATATTCGCTACGTTGAACTATTCTCCTGCTGACCATGATCTGGTTTACGCAGTACTGTGCATTGAATCTGTTCGTGACCAGCAAATACTACGCGGTGTACAGTGATGGAGGACTGACATGGTGTTTGCACTCAATGTGGAGTGCAGACGTGAAGACCGTGAGCCTCCAATTCAAGGAGTTGCTAGGTGACCCCCCACCACACCGACTGCGCCTCCTCCTCCTATGTACACACCTCCTCCAGTATACGTGCCCCCAGCCACCCCAGTATATGCCGCACTTCCCTTCACCCCCATATATATGACACTGCCTCCATCAGTAGTAGTGCAGGCGGCTCCAGCTAACGGGTCAGGACATAAAATGAACTGGCAGGAGGGTGTGGTGTTGAGTCTCAAAGCCACGTCTATCATAATGGGAATGCCAATCTGGCCACTGTTTGGGAACTGATAGTGGCCTTGTGTGGGGGATTGGAATGAAATATTATAACATATGAGCGTGCAAGCACACATTTGTTATAGTTGGTCTGTCTATGAGAGACTAATGAAATATGTAATACCATAGTAATCAACCAAATTAATGCTGTGGTAGCGTCCTGCGGTTGGCTCCTGCGAGATGAGACGATGCAAAGATGTGCTGATTCGATACAGATATGTTGTAGCTACAGTGCCCGTGAGCTACCCTAATGCCAATGCCAAATGCGACCAAACAACCCTCTGTACCCACTACCACATGTGCCCACCACGAAATGGCGGCGTCCCCGCTGCCTGCATCTCGGTTTCGCCTACCCTCATCTGCTCTGCATAACCTCCTCGAGTCCACTCCCGACCTCTTCTGCGCATATCCACTCCACCTCCGCTACCTCCACCGCTCTCAGTTTCGCCACTGCCCTCGCCTCCTCCGCTCCTTGTTCGCCTTCCAACTCGGCCATCCTTGCCATAAATTTGGCTTGTGCTGCCGCCAGTGGTGTGCCCGCTCGGGGCCTGTAGTGTCGTAGACACCTTGAGCTGAATGTACCGTCCATATCCAATCCTTCAACTGTTTCCAGCATGTACAAATTGAGTAAGTGCCGTTGGATCACCTGTTAATTCCAGATAACACCTCTAGTTATAGGTGCCATATAGATGTGGTTGCCCTCTCTAACTAGATGGCATTTGAGTGAAGTCCCCTATGCTGCAAAATATGCTGGAGATATGCTGCAGAATATGCTGTGGATATGCTGCAGATATGCTGCAGCATGTGGTGTATACGGACTTGTAACTTTTCTTTGCAGTGCATCTTATGTATTCTGATCACGCCGATGCCCGCCGGCGGGGTGGGAGGCGCGATTCCTCAAAAAGGAAACTCTGCGGAAAAAAACAGACAAAATACGGAATATTACTGGTAAAATATTAAAAACAAAACACTACTTGTCTGCACCGTCCTGCGGTCTATTGTCTGTTGCAAGTATAGAGATCCAGTACAGCAGACCAGCCACCACCTCATCCCTCGCATCATCCCCTTCATCATCCTCTACCATTTTGGCCCCACGACGGTGTGCATCTGCGGCGACCTCCTTGGCGTCCACCGCTACTGCCCCGGGATCCAACTCCATCCCAGCCCCTGTCTCCTCTGCGCTCGCATCTATTTCATCGGCCTGTCCCATGCATTCCAGTTCACCCTGTAAATCTTGCAGACATTTCTCTACCTCTCACCGCTCCACCGTATCAGCAACGGCCTCTGGGTCGGCTTAAACAGCGAGTAACCCGGCGAGAACTCCAACCAGGATAAACCCGATAGATGCTAGTAGCTTGTGTGTTCCCTGAGCAGTAGGACCAGTCGTATGGCGTCCTCCCTAGAAGGCCGTATGTCGTAGGTCGGGATGTGAGGCGGAACCCGGAACGAGTCAAAGAGGGTGTGGTATCCACTCAGGTATACAACCTGGGACGTGGATACAACCCATAGTATGATGTGGAGGAAGCGGGGCAGGGTAGAGACAATGCCTATGTCAAGCCAAGGTAGAAGCCTGAGATTAGATGAGGTAGAATCTACTGTACATGGAGATTCTACCGAGCTTATATAGGCTTCTAATAAATTAAAGTGATCACGGTCAATCACAATCAGTTCCTATACCGCAGCATTAAGGAGTGTTAATGCTGATACTCCTGGACTCCTCTGTGTCTGTTTCCGTGGCATCGGAGGACTTAGGAGACCCGACGTCCGGGTTTCCTAATCCTGAATGTCATTGTATCCAGTGGTTCAAACCTCGATCGGTTTGCAACCAGTCATGCACTTTGTGTACGCTTCTGCGTCAGCCGTTGGTGCGTCCAGGGACTAGGATCTGTTATATCCGTGTCGGAAAAGGCCGGAAGGACGGAAGGCTGGAAGAACGGAAAGGGCCGGAAGTGATACCACGAAGGTGAGCGGGTACACCAACTAAGTTGGCTCAGAGACGGAGAGGACGGAATCAGACCACGGAGCAATGCGGAGGCAAAGCACGTTGATTTTCAACTAAAGATACAGTAGAACATAATACATATTTATACTAAATACGGAGATAAGTCTAATGCGGAAAGAAGTATGTAAAAGACAATAAGTACAGAGAAAGACAATAAGAACAATAAGAGAGAAGCATAGTTGCATAAGTCATATGTTTGATTTGGGGAACGCTCAGAAGACCTTCATTGCAAAACCCCAAAGGTTGTGCATCAACGGAACTAGCCGGACGCAACAGGAAAGTTGGATAGGACACAATGTCCGTAAGTAGGCTGTAACCAGAATGGCCGTAAACGGCCGGAAAGGATCGGAAAGTGCATGGTCGTAACAGGATCCATCTGTACGGGTTCCTAATCCCTAACATCTTATGCATCCCATGCTGCAAACTCCCCGAGTCTGCGGCTTTAGAATCCGAGGCCAGGTTTCAACTGTGAGAAGGTCACGTGGTGGCGTCATGAGAGTCCCGTGCCGCTAAGACGCGTCTGTATCCATATGGACGCGTCACACAAAAAAAGTAGAACCCGGGTGATTCATGACACACCACCACCCCCGCACCTGAGAGATCCCATGAAGCCTGGTTCGGCAGCCAGCTTCGAGAAATGCCTCAGGTGAGCTGCATCAAAGCACCCCTGCCGCGCACAGTAGAGGCCTACCTGGACCGCATCTGGATGTCTGTCTCCATCTTGTCCTCCGTTTTCCCCATTGGATCCCGCAGATTCGCCTCCATCCGGCGAAGGAAACAATTTTCGTCCTGGATCCAGGTAACCACTCGTCGGATCTCGATATTGAGCCGCTTTATCTCTTCCCATGCACACAGAGTCTTGAAAAATCGATCCATTGCCAAGCGGTAGGCTGGGCGCATCCACAGCCGTGACTGGACATCGGCCCGTTGTGATAAGGACCGCGGTGTCGGTATCGAAAGATATGTGATTCGAATTCGACTATGTTCGTCCTCTAGAGGGGAAGGTATAGTTGAATGATAGAGCGGAAGGTCAGTGCGCGGATCGGCCTTGTATGAGCGATGGGTGTGTGTGTGTGTGTGAACGGTGGATCGTGGAGACCGTTCGTCTCCTAGGTGTGGACGTGTGCGGCGGACCTGTTGTCAGTGGAAACGGTAAAGAAGGTGTGAATACCTAAACCTGGTTCCCCGTACGATAGTACTGGAACCCTAAATGCGTTGCCCTGTCTGCTTTCCTTCGTGCGCTCTTCCCCTTAGAACCAGCGCTGGAGATGCGATGTGTGTCGCTCAGACGATGACACCGACGTTGTTCGGTCGACGGCGAGACGGTTGGTCTCGTTGGCTATGGACGGCGATTTGTATGTGATGGCTTCTCTCTGGGCCTGTTTTCTACAGAGCGAAGCTCGCGAGAACGGTGATCCTAATCGAGGAAGCCTGGGATGGTGACACCGGGTCCGGTGAGGAGGGACCCTGCTGATGGAGGTGTGAGAGGTGAGACGCCGACGAATGAGCGAATGCAAGATGTGTGGCCTGCCTCTGGCAGTGGGCGAGGAGGAGGGTGCACAAGAGGTACGAAGTCGGGGAAGGCTGGGAGTACCCCTTAGATTGAGCTGAGAACGGTACAGAAAGTGGGGAAAACGCCCCGAAAGCTACTTCTGCCGGCCGGAAGGTACCGACTACTCCTACTAAATGCGCTCCCTTTTATACCTCCTCGACGACTTCCCACGTTTCCAGAGGTGCCATGCGGGTGGCAGGTGTTTCCAGGGGGCAGGGGACGTCATGAGGTGTTTCGGGGTGCATATATGACAGGAGAACAGACGCCTCTGCTGAGGAGACCGATCGTCTCTGGGTGCGCACAAGGCGCGGTGAGGCCAGACAACCTCGGAATACGTCTGGGGCTCCAGGCACGGCTGGTAATTGCGTCGGTGGGTGCTCGAGTGCTCCGGAAGGGGGAGAGACGGACGGTCTCCTCTCGGCTAGTCGATGTGTCGTGTGAAGTGGGGGAAGGGCTGTGTCGGGATATCCTCTGCCTCGTCCGATGGGTCGGCGTCAGGCACGCGGTAGGTCCGTCTGGTGTGGGAGAGCGTCCGAGAACGGAAACGAGGGAACGTCGTCCAGGCGCCAGACCGGTCTTATCCTGTTGGTCGACACCGGGTAGCGACGAGCGCAGTCCGAGCGGTACGAGGAGCGCCGGTTCGTTGGATGCAGGAGGCCACGTCATAGCAAGAACCCATGGATCGTGGCGTACGGGTCGTATCCATGTGATGATGGTGCAGGAGCGAGCCCAGAATGGCGGGGGAGACGATGCAGATGTGGGGAGAGCGGTGGTCTCGTTCGGAAGCTGCTTCCGGTAACGTAGAATCCCATTTAGGAAGATCCGTCGCGTACGTCCGAGCTCGTCCCGTTACTCGTGCAGATAGTTCGCAGGGGCCATGAGGCGACGAGCGATGCGTAGCACGCTCGGAGACCTCACAGCGCTCAGCGGCACTGAGGGCTTCATGTACATTGGCTGGCTAGGAGCGTGTGTCTACCTCTCTCCTCCGTGTTTCCCTTCCTCTCCTGTGAGCACCTTGCTGATTGATGAGTAGGCTTGCCATCCCCATCATTGACCGCCAGTGCTGGGTCGTCACAGTCTTGGGAGGGATGCCACGTGATACTGACAGATGGAAAAAGGTGACTGACGGCGCCACCACACTCCTTTGTGAGCGCCTGCCACGCATCCGCCTGAGCAATGAGCGTCTGCATCACCGTCGTGCCTTGGATCCCTTCCCTGGCTTGGCTCGCGGGTGGTCGCACGGCAGTGGCCAAACGGAGCCCGGCGAGCTCTGCAATAATGTCGCCAACACCCAACTCACCGACGAGCTGCTTGCTCACAAATACTTCCACCAACTAGCAGGCTTTGCACCATCCTCCTTCCCTCAGCCACCATCCGACACTCAAATGTGCCTATCCACAACCATGAGCACCGTTGCTCCTTCGTCCAGTACACAGCAGGCAGCCTATTTCGTTGGGTTCACAATGGTTTCAAGACCAACGAGAGCTGGGAGCCCTCTGCATTGCCAGAGGAGAAGAAAAAGCAGGAGGAGGAAAGCCTGCGCCGATGGGACAAAGGGATGCAAATGTATAGCATAGTTGATGAAATGTGAGCCACCTTCAAACATACGAGCTATGAATGCAGAAAAGAGAGAATGAAGCCAGTAGCAACTAGCCCTTAGAATACATTTTGTCTTGACTTGGAGTTTTTTTTGTGCCTGCCCCATATTGGCTGATGAGCTGATATCACGAACACGTCAACGGCCGAAAGAAAGATGTCTCAATATAAAATCCCTCAGTGACTTGGAAGCCATACAGTTTTTTGTATGTGTTTCTGAGGCTGTCATATCCATGCTCAAATTTTTCCGATTTTTTTTATCCCAGAGAGTATGTGAAGCATACTTTATACATCCAGACGCACTTGTTTCCTCATTAGGACTTGGCTTTCTCCTCTGACTTCGACCACCTTCAACAGTGAATCCGAGCTCCACCACACCACAAACCATATTTGTGTTCGCCACTACCACGGATGGCTTCTGACGCAGACACCCTGCCAAATGGGTGCACTCCGACACCGGTGTATGAAGAACACATTGGAAGGTGTGAGCATGGATTGTCGGCAATAGTGATGAAGCTGAGGCCTGGCATGAAACCAGATTGGCCAGGTAAATTAGAAAGTGTTCCGCTTGTGCAGATACTAACATTACTTGTACTGTCCACAGGCCAGATCAGCTCAAACGGCACGCGGAGGCGCAGGAGAGATACTGGGAAAAGTGGATCTTATTTTTGACACTTTGCTTGCTGAAACTCACACCATTTAGGAATCTTGAGGACATGCAGGCCAAAGCGCGTGAGAGGATGCAGAGGTAAGGTCTTTCCCTGACCTATTCAGCTCGCCGTTGACAGTCTATGTCTGCCTCAGACTGCGTGCCAACTGTTCACCTAAACAAGTTATTGAAGCAACCGAAAACTGGTGCAGTAGCGATGCGGACTACAACAAGCAGTGCGTGCAGCTCCCTCTCGACTTTATGTGAAGCTAACTATCGAGACAGTCAACGTAGACTGTACGCACTATCCTAATTTATGTTTTGATCAATCCAATATCTGATGTTTCATTTTCATAGGAGATTCGTTGCAAAATATGGTCACTTGAATTACTTGGATTATTATTTTCCCCAATACAAGCTGCAGGGAAAGAGGCATCTTGCGGGACTCCGTTTTGATGATCTGGAGAAAGCCATCAGACAGAACAAGGGGAAGATACCAATATATAATTCCTAGGCACAATCTTTGTACATGTCGTAACAAATGTATTTGGGTCCCAAATGATACCTATCTTCTTGTCGAGCTATTCTTGTCACCAGTGTCTTGGCTCTTGATTTAAGTATGTCTATGTGGTTATGCCGGTCCATCAGTGGTTCACATGCGGCAAGAGCTTGCTTGGTTTGCTCCTCTGTTTTCGCTGATGCCCTCCCACCCCATCTGCGATATTCTTTTCAAATCCAACCCAGAGAACTACAAGAACGACTCTGAGCATGACACCAATCTACGGAAGCATTGGTATCTTGTTTTGGGTGTTGGTTTGTTCACGAAAAAGTGCGTGTGGCTCATTTTGCTTCTCCTGCAATATCTGAAAGTGTTTTCTATAGGACAGATGTGGACAATCATGCAGACCCCCATGACATTTTGATTTTCTTCAACAAAAAGCATGTGGTGCGGAGATGGAGGCGGTGCTACATTTGGAGCCACATGGCAAACAACCACAGTGATCCCCGCCACAGCACCGACTTGGATGATGGGGAGGATGACACCAACACTGAGGTGGTTGCCAGCCATGTCCTCCCACATGCTCAGTCAGCTGCCCCTTCGGCCAGAGGCACCTCTTCGGTTCCATGCAGGACTCTTGCTGGACCACGTGCTGCAAGTGCTACCCCGGGGCGCGTCCGCGTCCCACCCGTGATGTCCAGCCACTCACCTGAAGCCGCAAAGTGCCGCCACCAAGCCAGCCCCTCCGTTGTGCATGACTGCCCCATAAAAATCAAGTATGAGCCCAGCACACCCGTCCAGCCCAGGCGGGACACATCCGTTGTCAAGTGTGAGGCATCAGTCAAGCGCGAGCACGACGTCAAGTGGGAGCGCGAGCCGTCGGTGAAACACAAGTGTGGGGTCTCAGTGAAACCCGAGACCCTGCCTTTGTATGCCGATATGTCTGACTCTGAGCTCACGGACAGATTGCTGCAAGAGGACGACACTTATGACGACATGCCCTGCTGCTCTACGGCATTGAGGGTGATGAGGCAGAAGTCAATGTGCCCCCGCTGCTCTACGGTGTCGAGGGTGACGAGGCAGATGTCGACATCTTCATGTCTGTGCCTGCCCCCATCTCGGTAACAGTCAGCACTGTCTCCTCGCTATCTAGGGACTCGTCGGTGGGATTTGGGGAGTCAATTTCAGCCACCCACCCTGTCGCACCATGAATGGGAGCCACTGGTCCCTCAAGGATCAGTGCCGCTTCCACTGGCACTGGCTCCGTGTGCATCCTTTTAAACAGCAGCACATGGAGGCTGTACCCTGACCCGTAAGTGAGGTCAATAGCACAGTCGAGGCTTCGCTGACTTTTGGCCACAGGATTCAAGTGTTTGCTGAGGTGAGGCCGGGAGAGTTGTTGCAGGTCATCAGGCAGGATGAGGTCGTCGAGTATTGTGCTGGGCAGAGCATGAGGTTAGGCATGTAGCTTGGGTTTGTAGAGTCTGGTGTATGTGCACAATTTTTTTGGTTTGTATATCATGTACATCTTGGCAATCTGTTTGTGGCCGAAAAATGAATGACTTGTAAGTTATTGGTGAGAAGAAAACAGGCCCAAAAAATGGGAAAAAAAGTGCGTAGACCAAGGCTTGAACAAAATACCAGATGGTACAGGGGTCCATAGCACGGCTTGGGTAATCAACCTGTAGCCATGCTCCGAACCTCTGCACCATCTTGGTATGGGGGTTCGTGCAGCTGATGTTAATAATACCTATTGTGACGTATTCCACGGCCCGTGTAGTTTTTGATCTCCGTGGTTTATGATCTCTGTGGTTTAAATTTGGTGTTACCATAAGTGTGTGGGCATTGGCTTGCCACGCTGTGTCTTCTTGGTTTCCACCCCTGTCCTCTTTCTTCAACACCCACTCTGGGTTCGACACTCTGGACAATGTACTCAGCTTTACCTAGTGGTATCCCCCATGCGCATGGTCTCCTAGCAAACCGGCACGTGGTCTGGGGACCAAACAAGTCGCAACTGTACACAAAATCTGGGAATCTCACTTCACGGGTGGCTTGGGCTTTGCAGACTCTGAATATGGCTACTGGTGACTCAGACAATGAGAGGACTGGCTCTAGGCTCGAAAATGCACAGGTGGTGGACTTCGACCCCGACAATAATGATTGGGAAGATGAGGAGGACACACAGTTCGCAGGACTTGGGACAACCACCCACCACAGTTGCCATCAGAACTGCCGCTCAATTCCTGTGTGCAAGCATCGAGGCTTCGTCAAGCGTGGAGTGAACTCCCAAGCGACAGCAGAGAAGAAGCACACCGTGGCTGGTAACCAGGTGAAGGCTCTCACAGCTGATATCGAGCTGTGGGAGACAGGGCGCGATGAGCACGTGCATTCACTGGCTGAAAAGCACAGGTTGAAAGTCAAGGAGGTTCACCGATGCATGCTCGTGTCAACGACCTTCAAGCCACGTCGTAGGGTCAGTCTGTACAATGCGAAGATTTCACGCATTATGGCAGACTTGAATGAGGGTAAGTTAGCTTTCCAGATGGTGGTTAGTGGTGTGAGCTAACATGTACCTTCCGGGCTGTGGCTTGGGCAAGCGCTACACCACACCAGATGTGAAACAGATGGTGCACGACGACCCCTCGATGCTGGAACACTTCTCGGAGGAGGAGGTGGCTGAAATGGTCAAAGAGACCCTCGCGAACCGCAGCGTCAAGACACACAGTACACATGCCAACAATCTTGCGGCGTCAGCGTACGCGAGGCGAACACTGGAGTGCCTGATGCAGGAGGTACGTGCAGGGATTTGGGGGGAGGCGGTGTACTGACCAAAAAAACAAGATCACTGCACTGGGGAGCGTGTGGGGATGATTGGTTTCGTGATGTTTTCGCGCGGCCATGTCCACGACAAAACAATCCCAGTGACGATACAGTCGTGGGGGGTGCTCGAGTTCATTCGGGAGGTGCTCAAGAAAGACCCTGCAGACATGGCGGCCCTATTCGAACTTTGGGCGGTGAGCGGAGAATGAGGTAGGTTGTCCCATGAGCGATGGGAAAGTTCTTTTAACGCGTATTGACAGGGGAGATGGGGGCGGATACCTTGGTGGCAATTCAGAAGGAGTGCACTGCCATCATCAACTCAGGTCCTTGTAAGTGGAGGTATACCGACTATTATGCTTTACTGATCATGGCTTGCAGAGACTATCCTGGGACATACAAAGGTCGTGATGAATTACAACAACTACATCAAGTCCCTCGTCATGGCGAAGAACGTGGGCCTTGTCAACTGGCCGCACGGGGTCGACTTCAAACGGATGTCGTTGCAGTCGGCAATCGGCCCTCTCCGGATCCTGTACGACTCCCTCAAGTGCAGGATGACGAGGTGGAAGGTACTCATGGCGGGGGAGAAAAAAGCAGCTGGTCGACAATCACACTGTGATGGTGGCAGTGGGGAGCGTGCGGGAGAAGGCATGGAAGCCAAGAGCAAAGAGGGTGGTGGTATCGAAGAGGGGGGGATGCAACGAGGACAAGGACAAGGACAAGGACAAGGACAAGGACAAGGAGGACAAGGAGGTCCAGGTCCAGGCGAAGCCATGCAAGAAGCAGGCGACCACGATGCGCTCCTCGCAGTCTGGCCTGCAGGGGAGGAGGACAAGGTTGGAGGAGGAGGAGCATAGCGACGATGAGGGGGAAGACAAGGAAGACAAGGACAACGAGCCCTGCAAACCAATCATGCAGATGTCAGTGGAGGAGAAGCAGGCACAATTACTCAAGCTAGGGCGCGATAGAGGCGACAAGGTGCTCGAAGGAGGCTGCGAAGACCAAGGCGGCGGGGGCGAAAGGGAAGGAGAAGGAGGGGACACGGGCGAAGGAGAAGACAAAGACTGGGAAGCGGAAGAGGGGGGGTGGAGGTGACAAAGAGGGAGAGAAAGCGAGGAAGAAGGTGAAGCACAATGCAGGGGAAGCCAGTGGAGCGAAGAGGCATGCACCACACGAGGAGGAGGGTGGGGAGAAGAGGAAGAAGCAAAGGGTCAAGGTGCCACTGCCGGGGCTGGTGAAGCCAAGGCCTAAGCCCATGCTGGCTTGAAAGGGGGCTGCAGGGTCATCCTCATGACTTGACGCCACCTCGCCAAGCGCCGACTCCGGTGCTGGGAGCAGTACACCAAAGAAGAATAGGGTTCGCGGGGTGAAAGGCAAGGGTCCTCCTGGGGCGCCCGGCCATGGACCAGGGGGGAGGGGCCGTAAAATAGTTTTTTTTTTCATAGATTTTGTTTTGACTATTTTTGGGGGTATTTTATCTGCTTTTTTCTGCAGAGTTTCCTTTTTGGGAAATCGCGCCTCCCACCCCAACGGCGGGCTCGGCGTGATCAGAATTACATAAGATGCACTGCAAAGGAAAGTTACAAGTCCGTATACACCACATGCTGCAGCATATCTGCAGCATATTAGAGGCTTTGCGCAGAGCCACCCGGAGCCACTGGGTGGCTATTTCAGCATGCGCTGTCCGGTGGCTATGCCAGCCACGACGTCATCCAGTGGCTTCACTGGTGGCTAAAAGTACGATTTTTGCGTCATTTTAGCCACCATGACCGCATGCCTGACGAGCCACCCGGTGGCTTCTGGTGGCTCAGCACAAAGCCTCTATTCTGCAGCATAGGGGACTTTACTCAAACACCCTCTAGTTAGAGAGGGCAACCACATCTATATGGCACCTCTAACTAGAGGTGTTATCTGGAATTAACAGGTGCACTGGATTCTGTGGGGTTCCGACCACCAAGAAGTGAGTTTTCTTTTGTTGCTCACTGTCTTTACGAGGTCGCTCTGGAACACCTGGACAAGTTCTCCTGGCTTAAAGATGACTTCACCTCCGGTCGACCCAAGAACTTTGCGGTTGAAGGCTGCTTTTTGGGCTGTGGTGTACGCAACTCGCCTGTCGAACGCGTCCAGCCGTTGTTGGTCCACGTAGGCCATGTGCACCGCTGCATCCCCTTCCATGAACGCTGTTGCCACCACTTCAATTGGTGTTTCAGTGGTGTTTACTATCCGTCCGAACAGCAACTCCTTTGGGGGGAATTTTATCGCCAGTAGTAACCACGTGTTGAGGATCCGGATAGCTTGGTCAAAGAACAATGGCCAGTTCTTCGGCAGGTCGTCCTTCGTCATTGATTTCCAGCTGTCTTCGCCTACGTCCGGCGTGCACAACCTTGCCAGCACGTATATTAGCAGTTTATTCGCCCCCTCCACCAGGCTGTTAATCCACGGGGAATATGCTGCGACACAGTGGAATTTGATCTTGCGCTGGTCACAGAACACCTCAACCGCCTTGTTCTTGAAGTGTCTGCTGTTGTTGACCATGAACGTTTCCATTTCGAGGAAGTTGTCACATATGTGTTCCAACACCGCCTCCATTGTGTCTGCCGAGCCGTGCTCCTTGTACTTGAACCCCCATATGTACTGAGAACACGTGTTGATGTACAGCCCTGCGTTTTTGTAGCCCCCCACTCCCAATGGCACGGACAGGTAGTCGCCTGCCACCAGCTCGAATGGGTGCCATCGTACCACCAGTTCCAGTAGGGAATGCAGGTGCGCGGGCCCAAACCCCCTGCAGCGTGCACAATCCATGATCATGCTGACAATGGATTCATCAAGCTTCGGACTGTGGTATTTGTCCATTAACGTTAGCTTGATGCTGTCCCTGTGGAAGTGGCCGCCCTCCGTGTGGACCTGTGCCGCCTTCTCCTTCGCCTCCGCCTTGGTGAGGCACTCCCGCCTTGGCTTCGCACGCACCCCTACCCCTCCACCCAACCTCCATAACTTGCCGTCCTCGATGAAGTATTGTGTTGCCCTGTGGTGCACACGCTTGCATTCTCGCATCTCGGTTCCAAAATCCAGCTCAAGGATCACATCAATTATTTGCAGGTAGATAGGCTCGTCTTTGAAACGTTTGCGCAGCTGCATCATGCCCTCGGGTATCACTATGACCAAGTATGTGTCCCCCGCCTCCTCCACTGTGAACAGGTCATTGACTATTCCCACTCTCGCCTCCCAGTCTGGTGACACTGTCTATTCGCTCCCGTCGCCCATCACCTTCGGGGTGCCTTTCTTTGCTCGGCTTAATGTGTCTGCCACCGCATTTGTTGTACCTTTGATGTGTTCTGCCCCCACTATCTGGTACCCCATGATGCCGTCTCTCCAATGTGTGTGGGTTACGTTGAGCTTGTCGTTCACTATGATATCTTGCAATGACTGACAGTCCGTTTCAAGCTTCACGGGCTGGCCCCAGATTATATTGGAGAACTTGTTGAGCGAGTATTTCAGGGCCGCAAATTCCAGGAGGTGGGGAGGATACCTCTCCTCTGCTGGTGATGTGCGTTTCGAGGCGAATGCGATGGGATGTCGTCATACTGCTGCCTTGCCACCCGGGAGGACCGTGCGCATTTTTTGTGATAGTATGCCTGCGAACACGTCCTTGCTTCCGTCCGTTGTAATGATGAAGGGGTGCTCCTTCACTTCATTGTACTGCAGCACACGTAGTACAGGCTCGGAGAGGAGTGTTCGCTTGAGTTCAATAAAACACTTGCTGTGTTCCTCGTGCCATACCGGTTCCAATTTGAAGGCTTGCATCACTGCTCTCCATATTGGTTTCTTGGCCCCCGCAGGCACTTCAACCATTTTGAGCAAGTCTCTCAATGGCTGTTCGCGTTGCGTGTAATTTTCGACCAGGTCCCGGAAGTACGACATTAGACCGAGGAACACCTGTAAATTTACAGCTAATGTCGGAACCTAGGGCGCGAACGAAAAATTTCTGTTTTGGGAAATTTTTCATTGCACCGACCGATTCCCTCATAAGTCCCTGAGTTTTGGTCCGACCACCTTGAAACCTATATCAATCTTCCAGAATAATTTGTCCGCAATTAGTGATGTCAAGGAAAACGCGAAAATGGATTTCATTTCTCCATTTGGCACTGAGGGCTTTGTTTCTGTGCAGCACCTCCTGGGAGGGTGGGCACTTGTTCAAACACACTGAATTTTTGGGAGGGAAGATTTACATGCATTATAAAGAGGGTGATGTAGCCAAAATTACAATTTTCTTCTCCACTGAGTCACTATTGGCTCGGAAGTAATCTTTCGATCAAAATTCTTGAACCCCTCATAACTTCTTCAATCTGGAACTAAATTTGAAGCTGAAACTACACAGGACATCACATTAGGAACAAAATTGTACAATGTTGGTATATCGTGTATTTGCAACACAGTTTTTTGTCTTGACACGAAAAGATGAGAACGGCAATGATGATCTGCAGACCATCTGCAGATGGGTTTAATGGTGTCCGAAACTTCAAGTTTTTATCCGGTTTAATTCGATTTTGATAGATTAGATTAAAAATCAAGTCCCAAATCAGATATATAAAATTGAGTTTGCGGCCTATTTATATGTATTAATATACTTAAGGAAGTGTAGCTAACTAAAATGCCTATTTAATTGAGGAACCGGCGGTGTGTGTGTCACAGTGATGGTAGGCGAGCCGGGATCTCCCGGATATTCGAGTCTCCCGAGTCCCGACTCTCTCCGCAAGTAAGCATTGCCTTTGTCCACATCCAACCGCTAAGAAGAACCGCTCCTCCGCCATCTTCAAATAAAACCCAATAGATATAATAATACAAAGTACAATTTATCGTTTCGTTTCGTTTCGTCTGTTCGTCGTTCCTATGTGCAGTCGTGCGTGCGGTGTGTCGCCCCTTCCTTCCCTCTCCCTACCCCCCCCCCACCCTCTCCCTCTCATCTTCCTCCCCCTCTCCCTCCGCTTCTTGCTCCTCTTGCTCCTGCTCCCCCCCCTCAAACATCCTCTCCATACAATACATCCTCCATCCGATAATCCACAAGAAAAAGACAAAGAAAGCAGGAAACAGTAAAGTGAGGTGAAGTAAACAGGGAAAGTGAAGGTCCGTCCGTCCATGCCCGGGTGCCAGTGCGAGTCGAGGTGAATATGGATAAATATATGTATGCATGTATATGCGCAGGCGCGAGAAGGGGGACGCAAAGTGAGGAAGAGACCGTGTGCGTGGTGGCGGTGGTGGTGTGGGGTGGATGGAACGCGACGGGGCGCACAACAGCCGATGGTGGTGAGGTGGCGCTCAGGAAGAGCATTGGCGTGGGCGGGGAATGAGGAGCGTCGCGTGATGGTGGTGGGTGGCGATAAATAACAGATGGATGTGCGGCGGGATACCGACAACGAAAGCGGGGAAACCGAGGGAAAGGAAAGCAGCGAGTTGAGACGAGACGGAGGAGTGGAGGAGTCCATGATAGATGATAGATATTCGTTGGTTCTTGAATGGAATGAGGCAGACGGCGCGCCCACTCAATCCATATCCATATCAATATCATCCATCTCCTCCATCCCGCCCCACCTCAAGCTCTCGCCGGTGCGCCGCCCACGCTCCTTCTCCTTCCCGTCATCGTACTCGTCCCCATACTCATCGTACTCCTCCTCTCCCTCCTCCTTCACGCCCCGCAACCCCAAATCAAACTCCTCCTCCCGGCGCCACACCCTCGCGCCCGCCCGCCCTCTCCCCGCTCCCTGGTCCTCGTCATCCTCCTCCTCCTCATCATCACTCGGCGTGCTCCGACTGCGGCTCTGCTCGCTGCTCACACTCGCACTGACGCTCACGCTCCGCGGCACGCTCCACGCCCCGCCCCCGCCCACGCTCCCCGCACCGACGCTCCCGCTGTGCGCATGCCCATGGCGCGTATAATGCGAATGGCTCTGCGCGCGCGCATTCGGCACCTCCACCACCCCCGCGCGCTGCGCCACCCTCCGCGCCCCGCGGGACCTCGTAGTCGTGCAGGCGCGGCCCTGCGCCCGCGCCCGCACTGCCGCTGCGCAGCCCATACGCGCTCGCACTCACGCTCCCGTACTCGCTGCCCCCGCCGACCGAGTATCCGCCGGCGCCGACCGAGGAGGGGTACCCGTACGCGGACGAGACAGACGCGGGCACGGACCCGGGCACGTCGTCCTCGCCCTCGAGCGCGCCGCCGCTGACCCAGCGCGGCCACATGCCGCGGTCCTCGGGGAGGCTCGTGCCCGTCTCCGAGTCGGGGGAGAGGTGCGAGAGGATGGCGGCGGCCTCGAGGAGTTGGACCTGGGCGCGCGATGAGCATACATACTGGATGGGGCGGAGAGAGGGAGAAGTTCGCCTACCTGCGCATGCTTACTCAACACCCCCGTCCCCGCACCCGCGCTCCCACCCGGCCCCGGGTGGGGCAGGCTTGACAGCGTGCGCCAGTGCGGCGTGTGCTCCCACCGGTGCTTGATCAGGCACGAAGGGTGGCGGTAGATCTACAAAAGACAAAAAAAGGGAGTTAGCGTTTGGAAATTTTGTGAGCAGGAGAGGGGAGGGGGGGGAAGGGGAACGTGTGGGGAGGAGGAGGAGTGGGGGTAAGGGGAAGATAAGATGAAGGGGAGGAGGGGGGGAGGGAGAAACGGAAGGAGAAACGGAGGAAGAAGCAAATCAAATAGAAATAAACGGTGACGAGGGAAAATAAAATAAAATGGCAAAGAGAGAAGGAAGCAAAAGGCACCGTCGCCAGCGGGTAGGCCCAGACGGGAAGCTGTAGACGGGCGGAAGAAAAAGAAACGGTAAAAGTAGCGAACAAAAATGAATGAACAAAAAGCCGAAGCCCGCAGCCCACTCGATTGCGATCTGTGCGCGAGCAGCGCACCAGGCAACGTCGCACCACCTCGGCTCCACACAGGTCCCGTCAAACAGCACGCCACACCCGTGCATCCTGCCATCGCCGTCGAAAAAAAAAATAGAACAAAGAGAACAAAGAGAACAAAGCGCAAGGAACAGGAGACGCCCCAAAGAGGTAGGAAACGGGCCCGTGCAGGACCCAAGGCACGACACCGCAACAAATAATGAGGCAGTCGCGACTGGCTGGCAAATCACGGCCGACTCGAAAAGAGATGGAAAAGGGGAACCCAATTCGAAAAGAGCGGGGGAAGGGTAGATGCGATGCAAAAAGGTGTAGCGGGGAAGGATGGGATAAGTCGGGTAGGGAATGGAAGGTTTATATGACTATAAACGGACGGAGAAGAGATAAGGCCATAACTCCCGCCACACCCGCGCGCAGGAGCCCGCACGGAGATGGAATGAATAAGCGGGAGCTGCGCAAATTGCGAATGCGGGAAGGGAGAGAGCGAAGGGCGAAGAAGAAAAAATTGCCAAAAACTGGCCCCTCCCAAATAAAAACAAAAATAAATAGAAGCCGACGTCTCTGTCCCGCCACACCACACCCAGGTCATCGCTCGCCCCCCGCCGCCCAACAGCAAAAGCTGTTTTACAGTGATGACGCATCATCCGCCGGCCCATCACGTAATTGCGCTGACACACCGCGCTGACGCGTCGGGGAATCCTGGCGATCCTCCACTTTGGCGGGAGCACAGACAAAAAAAATATGCGAGACAGGGGCTGGGGGTGGCAAGGTAGCGGAATGGGCCCAATAGAGCAAGAAGCAAAGTAGGAGAGGAGAGCAAGAGAAGAGCGAAAGGGAATAAGAAGACGGGACCGGGAGAGAATTGCGAGGAGATCAAGGCGGTGTGATTGAGACGTCAAATCACGACGGCGGCAGAAGAAAAAATATATGGATGACAATGATCGCGAGGAGACGAAGCTCCCCGAAGAGCATAGAAGAAAGTGGGGGGGAGCAAAGGTAGAGATGAGGATGAGAGAGACTGGGGAACGAAGAGGGTGGGGATAGCGAGCCCGAACGAGACTGACCTTGGAGCACGCCTCGCACTTGTGGTCGACCCCGCGCTTCTTGCGGGCGCCGGCGGCAGCGGCAGCGGGCTGCGCGATGGGAATGGGAGTGCTGCTCTTGGCGGGTGCGCTGGCGGGCATGGCGTGCGCGACTGCGGAGGACGGGGGGGACGCCGAGGTGGAGAGGGTGAGGGCGGCCATGGAGAGACCGGGGCTGCCGACAGATCTACACCATGCAGTCGTCAGACACTTGCTGGGGAGAAGGACGATGGCAGACGCACAAGGGGCGGGACGCAGCGTCTCTGGCGTCGCTCAGGCGCCTGCGTCTCCCCGTCGAGGAGAGCCGCCGGTGGTGGGACAGCGCGCCCGGGTGCTTGGACGACTGTTCATTGAGTGGGATGGGCTGGGCGTTGGAGGCAGCGATGGAGAGCGAGAGCAGGCTGAGGGCAGCCGAGTCCTGCGAACCCACGTATTAGTCAATGTTAACCTTCCTCAGCGGACGTACTTGGGACATGGTGGTGGGTACAGGCAGAGACAGCACAACGATACAACAGAGGATACAAGGCAGCTAGAGGAGGCACAGGCTCATTTCACAAGTGGCAGACAAGGAGAGACACAATTCACCCGATCAATTCCCGCCAAATTTTGGCCAGATGTCACCTGAGCACAGGATCCCCTAATCTGCCCATAAACGGCTCAAATGCCAAAATATTCCTTCTTCATCCTCGTCTTTGGCACACTCACCGCGGCGTTGGGTCACCTTTTTCCGGCGTCATTGTATGACTCACAGACGACTGACTCGAATTACGGACTGAGCTCAATAACTCTCTTTAAAACTTACTCGTCGCCTGGATCTTGGGCATCACTCTGGAACCTGCTCTCTCAGTTATCGTGGGACCCACCTGAGCAACTCGACCCCGCTGAACTCTACGTTTCTTTCATTCTGGCTGCCAAAGGGTAACGTGAAGCAACCACCCGGTTTACCGGTAATGCGCTCGGATGTGCCTTCATGCGCGCGAATGCGATGAAAGCACCATCAGCCTGCAGTACGACGAAATCCCGACGGCCTCTGCATCTTCCGGGAATCCGGACTTGGCGACTGAAGCCAATTAAACGAGGGCACAGGACTCCCTCTCGCAGATATTCCCCGATAGTCTGGCCAGTGCTGCAATAGTAGGTTGTCTTAATACCCACGACGGATTGCCTCTTCCTGTGTCTGGAGCAAGAGTTTGAAAGGTGGAGCCAGCAACATTTCTACCGAGGCCCCCTCGTTCAGCTACAGCATGTCCTTTGTTCATGGACACGATCAGAGGAACCGCTACTCTCACTGGTCGCCTCTGCGGGATGCCGTCCCTGCGGGGCCCGGGTTCGAAATTCCGAATCGGCGCCCGACGACTTCTTTGATCTTGCAGCCCCACTGTCTACGCGCCGAGCACCCAGCCACGTTTGCCGAGGGATATGCACGCTGTGCGCACGCCGTGCGTTCCCATACGTCCCCGTTAAACCGTATCACATTAACATTAATATTCGAAGTGCGCTCCAAGTCGGACTCGTGGCCGCGGCTCAAGCTCAATTTTCTTTATAGCATCCATTTCCTTAATCACTCGAATCTCGGTGCGACTACGTATGTGAGCGATTGCGACGGCTGGAAAGGTCGTTTGGGATGGCGCCCCCAACACGGCATCAAATCCGGCTCGCATTCGGCCATCGACGCAAACATACGTGTCCCAGGTGTTTGCGTAAGTATGTCTCGTCTCGGGGAATTATATCCCGCTTTTTCTGCTTCACTTGCGCTCACAAGCTATTGCGAGGTTGAACAATGTTTAATTTTGGGGTTTCCGCCACCATTCGGGTTCTTGAACCGGAGGTTGCCTGAAAGGTATATTTTGAAAACTACGACGACGTCAAGACAGAATCACGGGGAGCGTGGAAGATATACCTCAAACTTGAACACCTTTTCGTTTCCGACGGTAATTTTCTCGCGCGGTGTTCTGCTACGGGTATGTAAACCTCCCTCTTCCTCACTTTTTTTCAGCCCTGATCGCCCCCTCAGCTTCTTCAACCCCTTTCCCGCGCCGACGACCTTCCCCATTCTCGCCGGCGTTCTCCGCACGAGCCACAAATACGACGCCGAGGCGCGCCGCAAGCGCGCCTTGGTCCATCTCTCCCAGTCGCACCCCACCACGCTCGAAGCCCGGGATGCCCTGCCCAAGCTTTTGTCCACGAGATCGTCACGGGGACCGAGCTCAGCGGCGCGGATAAGGGCACTTGCATCAAGGGGCTGCGCTATCTGGAGACCACCGGCGCTGCGTGCGCGCTGGACTTTCTGCTGGCGTCCTATGGCGGGTGCGCCATCAGCACCCAATGCACGGAAGCACGGCAGAAAATGCGCCGCGAGGTGGAGACTAAGAGGAGGAAGTACGACGCGGAATGTTTCACAGCGATGCCGCTCGAGCTGTACGCCGATGACCCCGCCGACGTGTGCCTCGGATGCGTATCTGACATGAAAATGCTACACGACGAGGCAAGGGAAGGTCTTTGGGAGGATCTTCCCAGGATCTCGGACTTGGCAATTGGGAAAAATTGGAGGCAGTGAAGGCGGAAGCCCTCAAGTGACTCGTGGCATAGAGTGCGTTTTTCCAGACGTCTCTGTGACAATAGGCACTCTAACACCAGCCCCCATAGGCTTTCAATCTCGCTGTACATGTCGACACTATAATAAGTTCAATTTGGACAGATTATCGTCCTCCATTTCTTTGTAAAAGTTCAACTGTCCATCCGAACCCTTAAACCATCGATTTCGAACTTTTCCGCCCATGTGCCCCGTCGCGCAGATTGTGCTCTTCGCTTCTCATCAGCCGTTACTTAGTTGATGCGTTCGAGAGTGGAGCGGGATTCTAATTCTCGAGACCGAACAACCAGTCAGGGATGGCTATCGGATGTGGCCTTTGAACTTTGGTGTGGTCACCTCTGTATTGTGCCCCGAAATACATTCCCTATTTATGAATCATACGCACGCCCAATTGATTCAACAAACGGCTCCCCTCAAAGCTGAACTTGTAGTCGACTTATGGTCGGCGCCGGCGGCCAGATGCTTAACTAAATCTAATATTCAAACACGAACAAAAGCAGGTGGATGTGCTTCCAAAGCGAAGAAGTTCTGGTGCTGACCTGTCCTTGTTTTTTTCGGACGAGGCCCAATCTAAAAATTTCCAGTTCGCATGAGTCGGACTCTAGGGATCGGCACCGTACGGTTACAGCCGTAAAAATTACGGGTTCTTACGGAGGCTAACCGGCCGTAACCGTAACCGTAAAGACGCTTCCGGGGGCTCTTACGGTTCCGGTACGGTGCATTTACGGGTATTACGACCGTATACGGCCGTAAAGAACGAAATAAAATTAAATGAAGATAGAAAACACATATCTACACCTCCTGCACGGCCTGGGCTCGAAGAAGGTCCTCGACCCTCTTGCGTTTCAAACAAAGCTGATTCTTCAGTAACATCAAAGTCCGGATAGTTGCCGGCTTTAACCTGGCGCGCTGCACAGAGATGGAGAAGGAGGAGGTATATTATACTGACACGGTCCCACAATTGGAACAATCAGTCTACTATGTATAACATCGTAACTTTTTATAGGCTAAAGAGCTACCCATCAATACATAGAACACACGTACTACCGAAAGGGGGGGCGGAAAGTTTGGGCCACCATTCAGATTCCCGACCTGGCTCGGACAAAATCAGGTGGGCTGCCGGTTATTAACCTCATGGGAAACTAGTTCCGATCCCTTGGAAACCAGTTTGAACTCCCCGGCAACCAGAATCATCGTGACGGCGGTCAACTCAACAGTCCCTTTGGGCACGCATGCAGGTCTAACTAAGAAAAGGAAAAGAAATAACAGAAGAAAAGATAAAAGAGAATTGCTGAACAGTTAAGTGGCGGGCCCAGAGCCTTCTTAGACTGCTTATGGGGGGGGCATATAGTGCTGGGTTAATTTCCAGCATGGGCTCACTGTAGAAAACCTCGAAACTGTCGTAGGCTAATTTCCCAAGGAGCCCGATAATTTTATCCTTGACCAGTAGATCCTCGAAGAACAATCCAGGGTCGGAGTAGACTCCACGGAGCTTGGGGTGAGTGGTAAACAATTGGCGGAAGAATTCTCCCCTGATTACCACGAGGGGCTGGTGGTCGCACACAAACAACGCGTAGATCGCGTCTTCCACGTGGTCCTTGCAGAAACAACAAAGGCGCCATTTCCTCGGCACTTCCGGCTTATACCTTTCAGCCCATCGTATCCGCTCCATGGCGAGCGTGTGACCCGAGAAAACGGTGTGGGTCAATGAGAGCCGGGGCTTGTTATTTCAAACCCGCAAGTACAACCGGAATGCCATCACTTTGTGCACCCATTTTCCGTCAACCATCACCACGCGATCGGGCAGCAAGTCACGGGTTCGCGAATATGCGTTCAACTCTGTGTGTATTGTGGACTCCATTGAGTTTTTCACTCTGGCTAGTAGGTCATCTATTGTCTTTACTGCAATAACAAAGTCTGAGTTGATATCCCAGTAAACAGGAATAGGAAGTTGGTATCTCTACCACCGGAAAAAACACGTTAAGCGGCAATTGCAGAGCCTGGTAAATTCTATGAGCCTCAACTAACACATGCAGATATGAAAAAATTACCTGGGATTGACAAGATATCATGTGCGAACTGGTCCAGGCGTGGATACTCGCTTCTGCGAGCATACCACCATTGAACGGGATCCATGTGGTAAGGGATATGTGGTGCTTCGAAATAAGTATCAAGTTCATCCATGTCCATGTCGTTGTCTGGGCCCTGGTCAAAAGCAGCAAAGTTGATTGGCCTAGTGCGAGTCTCATTACTATTTGCTGAGTTGGCGGGCGCATGAGCTGAAGGTGTCGTACGCTCGGTGGCCGGATAGCGCTCGTCAAAGTAAGTGCGAAGAGTGTTCTTTTGGTCCTCGAGATATTGCAAGAGGTCCGGATCCTTTGCGTAATCTTTTCGAAGCTTCTTGTAATTGAACCGAGGATCAAGAACTAGTGATAAGTGGTTAGTTTTTGTCGGTCATGTCAAGTAGAGCACAGACGAGCAGCCCAAATATAAAAGGGTGATTGGTCAAACTTGTAGTAATAGTCACTTAGCTTGTGATGAGCCTTTGTCAAGCCATCCACGAGTTCGGGATCTGAGTTGGGTGGCAGCGCGGTCAACTCATCCTTTAGTGTTTTTTGAAGGCCACAAAAGATTGAGTGTGTGGAGGAGAGCATCGGTCGCGACATTGTGGACATCTGACTGGTAGCCGAGCGGAAATTGTACAGCCAATCGGACACCAGGCTGATGGCATCCCAGTCTGACACCATTAATTCTGCACCATGCAGGTCTCGATTATCCACTATGAACTGGTTAATCGAGGCGCGGTATTTACAGCTATTTGCAAAAGTAATGACACTAACTAAAAATAGAATAAGAAAGAACAAACACTGCATTCAGCAGGCTCCTACCCGTGCACATTACAAGGTTGGACAAGACAGAGCAGGTGCAATTAAATATTGAATTATGGGTGTAGTAATACAAAAAGACAAATCATTGATAGCCGACATGAATACTCCTGAACTTCAAAGGCCCTAACCTCTCCACGGCAGCTGGCACTTAACAGATGTAAGCAACATAGCCACCCGCATGGCTGGGCTGCTACCTTTTTGTTAGCTCGATTGCGGTACTCCTAGAAAAATTATTGATGGGCTTTATAACCCCTCAGCAGCCCCCCACACTTATTTTGACATTTTTTCTTTGAAACACAGAGGTCCACAAGGAATATTTTCGGCAAATGTGGCTATGTTGTTTACGTCTGTTAAGTGCCAGCTGCCGTGGAGAGGTTAGGGCCTTTGAAGTTCAGGAGTATTCATGTCGGCTATCAATGATTTGTCTTTTTGTATTACTACACCCATAATTCAATATTTAATTGCACCTGCTCTGTCTTGTCCAACCTTGTAATGTGCACGGGTAGGAGCCTGCTGAATGCAGTGTTTGTTCTTTCTTATTCTATTTTTAGTTAGTGTCATTACTTTTGCAAATAGCTGTAAATACCGCGCCTTGATTAACCAGTTCATAGTGGATAATCGAGACCTGCATGGTGCAGAATTAACGGTGTCAGACTGGGATGCCATCAGCCTGGTGTCCGATTGGCTGTACAATTTCCGCTCGGCTACCAGTCAGATGTCCACAATGTCGCGACCGATGCTCTCCTCCACACACTCAATCTTTTGTGGCCTTCAAAAAACACTAAAGGATGAGTTGACCGCGCTGCCACCCAACTCAGATCCCGAACTCGTGGATGGCTTGACAAAGGCTCATCACAAGCTAAGTGACTATTACTACAAGTTTGACCAATCACCCTTTTATATTTGGGCTGCTCGTCTGTGCTCTACTTGACATGACCGACAAAAAACTAACCACTTATCACTAGTTCTTGATCCTCGGTTCAATTACAAGAAGCTTCGAAAAGATTACGCAAAGGATCCGGACCTCTTGCAATATCTCGAGGACCAAAAGAACACTCTTCGCACTTACTTTGACGAGCGCTATCCGGCCACCGAGCGTACGACACCTTCAGCTCATGCGCCCGCCAACTCAGCAAATAGTAATGAGACTCGCACTAGGCCAATCAACTTTGCTGCTTTTGACCAGGGCCCAGACAACGACATGGACATGGATGAACTTGATACTTATTTCGAAGCACCACATATCCCTTACCACATGGATCCCGTTCAATGGTGGTATGCTCGCAGAAGCGAGTATCCACGCCTGGACCAGTTCGCACATGATATCTTGTCAATCCCAGGTAATTTTTTCATATCTGCATGTGTTAGTTGAGGCATGGAACCGGACAAGTTGGACATTCACCCGTTTTAATGCAAGCTGCCAGAAGCTGCTCAGGGTAGTCCCCTGCAAAAATTGCGAGCAGTAGGTGACAGCATCACACAACACCATCCCCGCTAGCCATCTTGAAGCCAGCAAGACCAGCTTCTCTGAGTGGGCTCAGGATTTTGCGCATACACGCATGGTACAGATTTGCAACCGCACGATGTTGCGCCGTGGCAACAGTACTGTTCCATTTCCTTCAATTTGTATGGTCACAGGTCACAAGCCCACAATCATACGAAAATTTTCGTAGGTCACTGCGTCACAGAGGATATTTTCCCCTTAGTCGAGCTAGCCGAGGGATGCCAAGCGATGCCGACACATCAAATTACCAAAAGGGGACCAGTTATGAAAGGTACAATTCGTATGAAATGTCACACCCGAAATGGTCGTACGAATTGAACGAAATCGAACAGTAATGTGGTCGAGATGTGTAGTGGGCAAGTAACTGATGAGGATATAGCCCTGGTGAGAGGGTTTACAACAAATATCCTTCGGAATGTTGCCGATGGTCATATAGACCAGATACACAGCCTTGTTGCAGAACATAGTTGTCTGAGTCTTGTCGGTGAAGATGATCACCCGGATGACCGTAGCGCCAGGTCAATGCTTTTCGAGATTTTTCTAGGCCAGGTCTCGTAAATTATCACCAACACATAGTGAATGTAACAAACCTGTGTTTTCCGCCACCACTCGGCAGTATGAATAGAGGTGCTCAATTCTTAACTCGCCCATCCCGTCTCGTTGAATAATCAATTAATATTTGCTCAGAACAAACAAACTTCAAACTCCGCCATGTTTCAAGGCAACCCCTCGCTGTTTCCTACCTCTAAAATGCTGCTCGAGCCGTGAAAATGATCAATAAATTCCCATATAAGTTCCTGGGCCAAAGATCTGCCCAGAGAAAATTACATGGCATTTGTTAACAAGCCGAAAATGTCGGGAAGACAAACGGAGTGCAACTCAATGACATAATTTTTTCTTTGCCCGCGATGGATCCCATACCATCTATAACACATTTTAGCTCTGCAGCACTACTCAAATTCGGTGACTGTGGGGCAGAGGGCCGGTCAGTGGGCTGCTGGAAATGCTCAGGCTTAGCGGAGTTTGAAATTTGTTTGTTCCGAGCAAATATTAATTGATTATTCGACGAGATGGGACGGGTGAGTTAAGAATTGAGCACCCCTAATGTCGTGGTAGAGGCATATAGTTTTATCAGGATCAAGGTAATGTCTGTCTCTCAGGTGTGAAAATGAGGTCTTGTGCAAACTCCAGATCGCCGTAGAGAGTGCGCACACACTCTATAATGGGGTGGAAATAAATGTTGAAGGCCTCCCCACCAAACAACTATCTCTTGGCGCTGGAAAACAGGTCTTCCATTCGGGAGCTGCTGGTCAATTATTTGATTAAGCTCGTTAGAGTTCTTGTAAGAAAGACCCAGGGACTCTTTGACCTATAGGTAGCAACTCAGCATTGTTGTGACCCAAAATATGCGAAGAATTACCCCGTTAATAGCCAGCAAGTCCGAGAAAGCGGTCAAAGTGGAGCCCTGAACCTTGGCCCAGCGCACAATTTGCCAATCAGTCTGGGACTGGAACAGGGCCCAAGGATTATCATTCCCCTCTGCAAGAATGTTCGTATATTTTGTATATGCAGGGACCTCCATTCGTGGCAGAGGAGCAACAGCCTTGCCACCGAATGGTGCGACATGCGGCTTCTGCACACAACGGTCATCTAAAGCGTGTTTCGGTGCAAGGTTGCCTCCCTCTGGCGGTGGGGGGGTCTACATCCATGTCAAGGTCTGGATTTTTTTTACGGAGGTGGTTCCCACTGAGCGGGAGGCTCGTCTTCCTTGTCCGACTCAGGAGCAGCAAGAGGGTAATTGCCAGATTCAGAGCCACTGTCTATGTCAATAAAATTGGTGGGATTCAGGATGGGCAAGTCTTGCAAGCCCCAAGTCGCTGTGTTCGCTCCAGCAGCATTATAATCCAACTCCTGCTGGTACAGCGTGATGCAGTGCGGATCACGACTTTGTTGGTAATGGTGTTCCAAACTGCTGCACACCTTATTGACAAGCTTGAGGCAGGGAGTGCATGCAACTTGAACAACAGACATTGTGCAGGGAGGATGAGATGGAGATCAACTTGAAATCGAAAATTCAAGGCGGTTACAGCACCGGCTAACTAGCAAGCATGGGCAGTGAGCCAAGACCGCTCGAGGAGCAGACTTCAAGTTTGAAACTTGCCAAAAAAAAAAAGTTACGGCTTTCTGCCATGTCAGTCCATTTCCTGCCTCTTCCGCCCACTACCCGCTTTCCTTCAATCCCCCATCACACCCCACATTCATTACAATGGCTCCAAAACTCCGTGCAAGACCTCAGGCCATCAGCGATACCGAATCTACCCACTCTGGCCGTCCGTTACTGTCCCGCTTTGCCCATGCAGAGTCACCATTTACAGATATTGTAGAAGATTGAGCGTCTGAGAGCCGGGAAGATCCCACAGGGCGCCGTGAGTGTTCTCGGGCTACATGAGAGCCCAACTCATTCCTTCCACCAGGAAAGCACGTATCCAAAAGCAAGGCCAAGAAGAACAAGAGTGAGTTCTACTCCACACCCTCAGTTCAGAGTGCTAACGGGATTCCACAAGTCTGGGCCGGTGCGGCTCCTACTGGCCCCAAGCCAAAGGTGCCCCAAGATAGTCCGGACCCAGTCCCAGTCTCGGAACCACCAAGAAAACGAGCTGCATCCAGCGCCTAGCAGTCAGCTAAAGTCGAGGTGCCAAAAGGTAAGCCTTCATTGAGTCGTATGTAACAGGTTCACATTTCGACTGTAGTCTGCCAGTTGGAGGACGATGACGACAACAACATGGCCTTGATTAGTCATCCCCCACACAAGAAACGTGAGTCGCATCAGAGCCTAGTTCGGATGACCCTTGGAAGTCGATGGTTTCATTCATATTGAGGTGCTACCAGAGGTGTCGTGGTGGACTCGGACCACAATTTGAGCCCTGAGATTGTTCCGACCCAAACTCAGCCCAGTGAAAAAAAAAAACAAGAGACATTCCACAAGCAGCGGTGCCAACACCAGTCCATGTCCATGCCGAGGATGCTGGTTTTTCTGACGAGGAAGACGGCCATTCCGATCTGGAAATGGGTGCTGCTGACGAGGAGGACGAGCCTGGCAAGGAAGCCGATGATTTACAGAGCCTGGCGGCAGATGAGGTGGAGCAGAGGCTTGCAGATTCAGTAGGGTTCCCAAATGATGCGAGTTATGTTGAAACACCATAACAAGAGCATGCAGCATCAAGTGCTATTTTGTGATTTCCTATGACCAGTATTTATACAATGGGAAAGCGCTAGCACTTCTGATGTGTTATTGACAAGCACTCAGGACTCTGGCTAGGTGATATAAAGGAGAACTGGAGTGAACCCAAGCTGCCGGTTGTAGCACCAGATACGACTAGTGTGATGCGCTAGTACAATCTGGAGGCACAAACCACAGGAAACAACCATAAGCATAAACAGTCAACTTAAGATCTCGACGTGTCCAGAGACAACAGTATTGATTCCAATAAAGCTACTACTTGTGAAGTGTGTTACAATCTCCACTAGCAACCTGAGACCACTTGCACCAACTTCGTACAAAGTCAGGGTGTAATAATCTGAGGTCCTAGCCTGCTCTGTGCTCCCTTTATACTACTGAGGTCCATGATACATGTGATAAACAGAATGAATAATATAAATGAGTGAAAATGATGTGATGGATACAACAGCCAATGAAATGACTGCCGTTTGGTTTTATGATGGGTCTATGCCAAGCAGAACAGCCACACTGATCCGCTAGTGTCCATTTATGGGTATTGTGAGTGATTCCTCAGCTTGCCATCAGCTGCTGGAACCTCTATCCTGATGAAATGGAGTTGAATCTGCCGCCTGGAGTCATCTAGCACAGGTCAGAGCACCAGCTAGCAGTCTGTTTATCTGTTACTGCATTTGTGGTGACCTGCACATCCGCACCAATAGCCTGCTAGCTATTCCTCTACTAAGGCTCCAACCATTTAGTTTTCGTTTATGGAGCCCCGTAAACTAAACGGAAACGGTTAGAAATGTTTGTAAACCGTTTTAAAACAGTTTATAAACAGTATTTTCCACAGAGTTTTCCGAACTAGTGGATGTATCAGGCTGTCAGGTCTTTATTCTTTCAAGTATTGCCTCTTATCATTGTGGGAATTACAAAGAACCTTGGCCGAAACAGAGCACATGCCAGCAACAGCGCAGTACAATATTAATTGACACTGCATGCAGGGTGCACACTGCAACCAGACTCTTGATGTGCATTGAATCAAGGAATTCAACTTGAATTCAACATGGGTAACCTGACATGTTCAGTGACGGTACACTCAGTGAAAGCAAAAAACACTCAGCAGAGGAGTTGAGGTGATTGTTGAGTTCAGACTGCGAAGAGCGCAAGCTGCACGGCACATGAATGCCGAGCCATCAATCACATCAACAATTACCGTATTTGGATGGATCCCGCCAGTTGAGCATTCCATGACGAGGACCTGGTCATTTATGGTTTTGGAGGAGCAAGAAAGGATTGAGAGACACTTCTAGTTGCAAGGAGTTGTCAGATTTCCACCAGTAAGTCCACTGTTAGCAAATTGAATCTCCACAACCATTTAAACCGTGTAAAAACAGTTTGTAAACCGTTTGGACCCCTAGGCAAACTAAATGGAAACGAAAACGGTTAAAACCGTGTATAAACATTTATAAACGGAAACGGTTGGAGCCTTATCCTCTACTGGTCTACTTGCCTCTGTCTATGACTCGTGACTGTGTCGTGACAGTCACGTTCTCGCATCCATGTTTCAGGTCTCAGTTCAATTACTAGTTGGGTAACACATACTAACACCCTTGTTAGAAGGCTGCTAGTGCATGGTTTATCACCCTTCAGATTCCAGACTCGCCGCTCGCACTGTCTGCTAGTGCTCTTGCAGTATCACTCTCCTGTGTCTCGCTTCCTAGGTGCTAGCACCTTGAGATTCTAGTTGTTGACTCAAGGAGTCTTCATGTATAAAACCAAGGGTGTTCTCTTTGAGAACCAGCTAGCAGTTGCACTAGTAGCTTTGCCTTCACCCCGATATTGACGAAAGCACTGTCGTAGTGTCTACCAGGTAATTGTGTGTTGTCTCGAGCCCACTAAGAAGAAGATGGACTAGGTGCCCCCACCTTTAGACCGACTGTAACTTGTCAGTTACTTTGCCTTCACCCCAATATTGACAGAAGTGCTGTTGTAGTGTGTTGGGTCGCTAGCTGGACACTTATAGTGTCTATTGCCAATAAGAAGTGGAAATGTTCCTGTTCTTGGTTAAGGAATAGGTCGACGGTTTAAGGACTGCCTTGCCGTTTGAGGATTGAAGTCCCTTGTTGTTAGCCTCAATAGTCTTTGGGTATCCCTTAGCGAGGATTTTCACAAACCTACATACTCTGCCCTGGTTTTCTCAACCTAGCAGTCCAGCCACCTTGTATCCAACCTATAAAGCCCTGCCCATCCCAGGTGCTAGCGGTATTGTTGTTGGCAGCTGCATAGTACTAGTGTGTTGTTGAGGTACTTTGTTGAAGTCTAGCAGTCGAATTGTGTTTGTTCCAAACCCGCTGGTTGCATACTACAGCCCAGACCCAAACTCATAAGAGAAGCACTTACATCTTTGGAGGAATAGATTGTTGTAGTGGTGGTTTTGTGGTTGTTTTGTGCAATCCTGAATCTAAGCTATCTCTAGTCGTATATCAAGTGCACCGTTTCAATGTTATTGACAGCGGCTTCTTTAGGTACCGCAGTGGTCGTCGAGCAACACCAACGACGAGGATTCGCTGATGTTCTCCAGGCCATCAAGTCGCACCTCCTTCAGCTCTGGTCACTATAGCGCTCCGGAATCAAAATTCGACCCCATTGAGGTAAGTTTGGACTCAGATTCTTCCAACTCCAATCCTGCTATGCACGGGGCCCTTTCCGGCATGAAGGCAGCATGCAAGCATCTTCCTGCTCCCATGAAGGTACATTTTTCTTCCTATTGTACTTCCAAGGTCTAAGTGCATTGCAGTAGACCACAGCCACCTCCTGCCACAAAAGTCAACAGCCCGCTAAGGTCAGTCTTTCAATTTGCCAGGGTTTAATTACTCACTGATCATGACTTAATGTACACAAGGCATTATTGGCACCGAAGCTGGAACCATATCCAAGGCTAGACCTCACCAAGGTAGAACCGTTCTTTGTGGTGCATTGGTTTGTTACTGATGTATTATTACAGGTTCCTCCTTTGGCACAAGGGCACACATCAGCACCACAAAAGCCTTTAGGGAAACATGAAGCTCAATGTGCGCAGGAGGTATGTATTCTACACTGCTGAGTATATTTTTTCTAATACCTCTTGCAGCGGGCAGAGTGGAACAATCCTCAGCCTTCCGTGTCTCGCGCGTCCGGCCAATGCTCTCGTTCTCCTCATCCCTCGACCACAATCAAACACAAGTACACTGACCCATTTCACATCAAGGCTGAGCCTGAAGACGGCACATTTACCTCCACTGGCAGCTCCAACGATATCAACCTGTGAAAGAATAGTTGGGGCACTCTTAATCTAACCAAACAGCATCCTGACGTTCAGAATGTCCTGGGGCTCGCAATCGATTACTTCCTGGGGTTTTACTTTTTAAAGTGTGCATACCCTGACCTTCGCGTGAAGACCACCTTTTATCAAGACACTTTAACGCGGTCCAAATGGGACTTGAAGTTGCCGCTTCTACAGACTCGGTTGCAGGAGGACATGGACTATCGGAGCGGACTGTCCACGGTGGTAAGTCTCAAAGTACAGGTAGAATTCTCCTAATCTCTACTCCAGCTCTTCAGCCGTATAAGCATCTGGCACGGCAAAGTCAAGGCTGCTGCACATCAAGTTGTCTACGGCCACTACCAAGTTCAGCACAACTGTGCTGGTTTGGTAACCCGTCTTCTTGACAAACAAAGCTTCATTTACCCCCACAAAGCTGATGTGTGCTTGTTCCTCTCCTTTGCTGGTCTAGTTGACTCACCCCTCACTCAGAAAATCGACCCCAGAACACATGAAGTTATGGTGGGTTGTCCCCTGCTCATTTGGCCTTTATCTTACCGCATTCTAGCACGTTAAACTGGAAAAAAGGCAGCCCTATGGACACAAAGGCATCCCAGCTGTGGCCAGTTGTTTCTTCAAGGGTCCTAACTCCATCGCAGAACATGTGGAAGCAATGTTTGTCTGCAACGCTGCTGGAAATCTTGAAGCCTCTCAATCAGTGGTTGCACTTTCCTGCGCCGGTGTGAGTTCATATAAGTGTTACTCCTCCCTCTTGAGACACTGACTGCATGTATCCTCAGATATTTAGCACCATCAACAACTACTCCACTGGCGAGCACAAACCAGCTAATTTCGAGGGCAGCCGTGTTCAAGACGTCTATGAAGTTCACATCATGATCCTCCAGAAACTGGAAGGTAAGCACCCGGAGCAGTATCATATGATGATGGAGAACATCTCCAATGTTGCTTTGTGCGTTGCTCCTGCATTTTTCTTCTCAGGCTACCGACTCAACCTTACATCAGACGCAGGTCATCCTTTGCCAAGGGCACAAAAGCACCACTTACCCTTCTGCAGCAGGAGGCCCTCTCTATGCTTGACTGGTCCGACTAATAATTTTCTCAAAACACCTCTACAAATTGTTCCCATTCCCGACGTGGTCTGACTTCCTTTAATATGTTTATAAATTCTAGTGATACATTATTTACACCCATTGTATACCCCCCATTATAATGCATCATAGTTCTTCTTGTAAACTGGCGTGAAAGTGGCGAGCATGGGCCGGATAATGGACTGATAATGATCTGAAAACTTGGTGGTAACAGTGAATAACAGGCCACAATTGCGCATAATTGGTGTCAATTGAAAGAGGCATAAATAATCCGACAAATTTTGACAATGGTGTACAATCTGACAATTGTCCCAAATTACTAACAGTTGGTGGCAAATGGGACTTTCGGGTTGTCCTGATGGTGCTGCCAGAGGCAGCGGTCAAGCAGGACCAAACACTGTGCATTTTCACATGATGCAAAATCAGCGCCCACCTGATCAATTGGGGTTGCAAGCTCCCCCAATTACCGTATATATGGTTACGGTGCCGATCCCAATGCATGACAAGTTCAACAATATAATCTGAAGGTGTTCAATTTGCAAAGAGTGCCTCCGAATATTTCGAGGACTGTGAAAGCATAAAAGCAAAATCATGGGGAACATCAAAGACCATTGATAACTACTGTACAATTTCGTTTAATTTGGCAGTCACGCATCACGCACCCCCTGTGCTGCGATGAATTTCGGTCTTGGTCACAGGTCACGGCACCCAGTGCCGAATGTAAACTGTGTGACATTGGGGCCAAATTTCCCTTGGAGGTGGTTGAGAGGGACCAAAGTTGGCCAGTGACTGCCCAAATAATATTAATTTAAGTGTCAATTCAAGCAATGCAATAGAGCCGTACGCAGATAAGATATGACCTGCACTCAAAATTGAGTTATGATACATTCATGGAACAAATATTGCGCATATCCGTGGTGAAGAGTGAGAACACCCACACCCAGCCCCAGGACATGTTTTTCTCTGCCGGGGTCACATTCCAGATATGCAAGAAGCATGCGAAGGAACAGAGGCACTGTTCAGAGTTGGGTTGCGGCTGCTGGGTGATGCATAAGAGAGGAGTGGGAAAGGCTGTCAGTCTTCAGCTGAAACTTGGAAGTGGTTATCATTCCCATACTGACAAAGGAACAAAGAGATTGGCAAATGTTTGTGCAATACCATGGCAAATGCCATGACAAGTGTCCATCCCATGTTGTTGAAATGCCATGAAGCTGTGGCCATGGCACTTGCCGGCTGTGTATCTTAAATAGTCCTTACATCCTCACTGTACAATTCCTGGTTGATAAGGGAGCAAATTTGAGGGTCAACAGTTCATTTGGTTAGGTGGCCAACTAGCCTGTTATTTGGCTATGTTGGACTGCTGCCTGAAAGAAATCCACTGCAACATCAAATCTCCAGATAATTTGATCGAAGTGGTCTTGAATTCTTCATAGGATACAGTATTTGGGGGGTCCTTTACACACCAAGTGTGAATGAGTGATTTGCCTTTCAACGGTGCAGGCCATTGAAATTCTGAATAGCGAGAACCTTTTTGTATCCTATTGTGAGGGCTGTTGAATATTCTCAGGAATTTAGGGAGCCAAGAAGTGTGTTTATAGACTGTGTAAGGGAGCGTAAGTCGGATTTGGCCAGATTTGATGGCTTTTGATAGCATATTTTCTCTTTGTTTTTGGCACTCTTTCATGCCAAAAAGGTCTTAGCATAGCCATATATGGTCCTGTCCTGGTGTACAAAACATATTTGGTCCAAATTTTCCCCAATGTGGCCGATTTCTGAGGTGTATAAAGGAATGCCAGTGTGTAAAGGACCCCCCAAATACTGTACCTGCCTTCATTCTGAAATAGTTGGGCTTCCATCCATTCAGTGTGCTGATTGAGGATGAGGCATAAATGATTAGGTGGCCAAATAGGTGGTCGCAAATAGTATTGCAATTAGAAGTTCAGTAATTTCTACTTGGGACTGTACAAGGCTGTTCTTTCATTTTTGAAAAGGAAACAGAGGTCAATGGTAGCAGAAGTAGTGGCTCTCATAAGGGGGAGATGGTGCTTTCATGCAGAGGGATAAATGGTGAAGCATTCAATGTAGCAGGCATGTGGCTACATTGATTTGAGTACATATGCATTACACAACACATGTGGGATGGCAGTATGGTTTTGTTTCAAGTAGTTTATCTTGAGTTGAATCTGTCATTCAAATTCACAATCAAAGGGATCCATACCTTCATCCCTGTTCTTGAAAGGGGCTGTGATTAACAGCTATTCCAAGTTTCAAGAAGGCCCTCATCCCAAATCTGTCTGTAAGGCTTCAAGCAGAAAAAGTGATGTGGGTGTTAATGAAGGAAATGGAAGGTCTTACAATCTGGATAGGGATAGGAGGTGGGGATGAGTAAAGCTAAGGGTAAAGATCGAGGACAAAGCACGCACATCCTAGAGACGAGAAGGTGAGAAAAAGTGAGCAAGACAAACATGGGTGATGGGGGAAAAGCACGCACATCCTAGAGACGAGAAGGCAAGAAAAAGTGAGCAAGACAAACATGGGCGATGGGGGAAAAGCACACACTTCCTAGAGACGAGAAGGCAAGAAAAAGTGAGCAAGACAAACATGGGCAATGGGGGAAAAGCACGCACTCTCTAGAGACGAGAAGGCAAGAAAAAGTGAGCAAGACAAACATGGGCGATAGGGGAAAAGCACGCACTGCCTAGAGACGAGAAGGCAAGAAAAAGTGAGCAAGACAAACATGGGCGATGGGGGAAAAGCACGCACATCCTAGAGATGAGAAGGCAAGAAAAAGTGAGCAAGACAAACATGGGGGAAAAGCACGCACTCTCTAGAGACAAGAAGACGAGAAAAAGTGAGCAAGACAAACATGGGCGATGGGGGAAAAGCACGCACTGCCTAGAAACGAGAAGGCAAGAAAAAGTGAGCAAGACAAACATGGGCGATGGGGGAAAAGCACGCACAAGCTAGAGACGAGGAAGGCAAGAAAAAGTGAGCAGGACAAACATGGGCGATGGGGGAAAAGCACACGCACTGCCTAGAGACGAGAAGGCGGGAAAAAGTGAGCAAGACAAACATGGGCAATGGGGGAAAAGCACACACTTCCTAGAGACGAGAAGGCAAGAAAAAGTGAGCAAGACAAACATGGGTGATGGGGGAAAAGCACACACTTCCTAGAGACGAGAAGGCAAGAAAAAGTGAGCAAGACCAACATGGGTGATGGGGGAAAAGCATGCACTCTCTAGAGACAAGAAGGCGAGAAAAAGTGAGCAAGACAAACATGGGTGATGGGGGAAAAGCACGCACAAGCTAGAGACAAGAAGGCGAGAAAAAGTGAGCAAGACAAACATGGGCCATGAGGGAAAAGCACACACAAACTAGAGACAAGAAGGCAAGAAAAAGTGAGCAAGACAAACATGGGCGATGGGGGAAAAGCACGCACTCTCTAGAGACGAGAAGGCAAGAAAAAGTGAGCAAGACAAACATGGGCCATGAGGGAAAAGCACGCACAAACTAGAGACAAGAAGGCGAGAAAAGTGAGCAAGACAAACATGGGCGATGGGGAAAAGCATTGTACTTTCTAGAGACAAGAAGGTGAGAAAAAATGAACAAGACAAACATGGGCGATGGGGGAAAAGCACGCACAAGCTAGAGACAAGAAGGCGAGGAAAAAGTGAGCAAGACAAACATGGGCCATGAGGGAAAAGCACACACAAACTAGAGACAAGAAGGCGAGAAAAGTGAGCAAGACAAACATGGGCGATGGGGGAAAAGCACGCACAAACTAGAGACAAGAAGGCGAGAAAAAGTGAGCAAGACAAACATGGGGGAAAAGCACGCACTCTCTAGAGACAAGAAGAAGAGAAAAAGTGAGCAAGACAAACATGGGCGATGGGGGAAAAGCACGCACTTCCTAGAGACGAGAAGGCAAGAAAAGTGAGCAAGACAAACATGGGCGATGGGGAAAAGCACGCACAACCTAGAGACGAGAAGGTGAGACAAAGTGAGCAAGACAAACATGGGTGATGGGGGAAAAGCACGCACTGCCTAGAGACGAGAAGGCGGGAAAAAGTGAGCAAGACAAAGATGGGCAATGGGGGAAAAGCACACACTTCCTAGAGACGAGAAGGCGAGAAAAAGTGAGCAAGACAAACATGGGCGATGGGGAAAGAGCACACACTCTCTAGAGACCAGAAGGTGAGAAAAGTGAGCAAGACAAACATGGGCAATAGGGGAAAAGTGCACACTCTCTAGAGACCAGAAGGCGAGAAAAATTGAGCAAGACAAACATGGGCAATGGGGGAAAGCACACACTTCCTAGGGACCAATGGAATCTCGATTAGTATACTAGGAACACCATTACCATTCACGGTTGGCCCACCACGTACTTTTAATTTTATTAATATGTTTGAAATTCCTTGCATCTTGTCTTTATTGGCATGTTGCTGCAAAATCATCACTCTTCTCTCTCTCTCTCCCCATATTTTGATCTCACCTTCAATAGCCCCCCACCCTGCAGCAGCCACAGGCACAAAGAGATGCATCTGATATGTTGTTGCCCAATTGTTGACAACTGCCTCCTCCACCATGTGTTCAAACAGATTCCATATCCTCTCATCCTCACATATTGCACCTCCTTCCACCGCCTTTCGCAAGTGTTTATACCAGTGTTCAATGGAATACTCCACAACAACATCAGACTGCCTCGCCTTGACAATGATCTCCAAACAGCTTCTTGCTGTTACAAAGTGTGCATGGCCTGTAAGGATACGGAATTCCTCTGGTGCAGGCCCATCCATGATATAATCACGGAAAGACTTGTGCATTTGTGGTGTTGCTTCCTCAAACGATGTGGCCGTGCCTGGAATCAAGACACTGTGCATCTGCCTCAGGAAGTGGCCGACATCAAAGTTTTTCTTGGGTATATCGGCCAGTAAAGCAATGATTTGAGAAATGGTCAACGGATTCTCAAGGACGAGGATTGTTCCGATAACATGCTGAAAGCCGCATATGCGATTATTGTGGCGCAGTTTCAGCACAGCTTGTGCCTGCTCATTTGTAACTTGGCCGAGATCTTTGGCTATATCCTCAAAGGAGGTCAAAATGACCTTGTACAGAGCCTCAAGCTCACCAATACCCAGGAGGGTAAATTGATCAAAGACTGTATTTTGACAAGCCTCCCCATCATTTTGTATCTGAGCCTCAATCCAGTGAATAGCAGTGGCAGCATAGTGGAAGAGGCCATTTGCTTTGTCAGATAACTTCTGCAGTTCTCCAGGGTGTGGCCAATTCTTCCAGCCAGGCTCATCTGGTGTAATCTCCTTTATCTTTGCAATGATGAACTTTTGAACTTCATCCACCGATAATTCTGTCCCAAGGGCACATTGTTTGAACACTGTGAGCTCAAGAGTTTAGAACTGGAGATATCGGCCCAGTGCTCTGGTCGAGAAGTAATGAGGAATCGGACATTATCAGGTAGGTCACAGTCCCTTGGTGCAATTGATAACAGGATCTCTAGTACGCTCTTGGCAGCATTCTGGAGCTCATCCAGTGCATCAATGAGAATGATGACCACACCAGAGGTTCTGCAGAGTTCCCAGATTGGAGCTAATAGAAGTTCCTGTACTTGCTTTTCCCTAGGAGGGAAGCCGTCCTTTAGCACATCATGAATAATGTTAGCAGCAGCTGGAGAGAATTCGGCGAGCTGCTGTGCAATAGTGGGAATAATTTTGGCTGGATCAATTGTTTCAGGGATGTTACGAGAGATAAAGAACTGAGCTGCGACAGGTGTGTGCTTCGTGCGAAGATTTTCAACAACAGTTGCAGAGAGTGTTGATTTTCCGCTGCCTGCTATTCCTGTGATCCAGAAGATATGTTCCTTGGTGAGAGGCTGTGGGGATAGCCACTCCAAGATGTCTGCTTGGATTTCCACACGAGTACCAGCTGCACAAAGACTCTTGCTCTGATCTGTAAATTTATGCTGTGCTGCAACGTGGCCAGCGAGCTTGTTCTTGATGAATTGCAATTCTTTGAATTAGTTCATCAGCTTCAAGATCTTTACAAGCCATAGAAGAGCATACTAGTTGCATCAGGATTTGTGAGAGTGACGGTGCTGTAGGGGAATGTGATATTGGGTCCTTCACCTGTTCCACCATGGCCACCATGTGCCCCACCCGAGCCTCCCAAACCCCCGGCCCCACCATGAACTAATGAGTAATGAATGAGCCATGACTTAGACCTAGTCTCATGTAACATGACAAATACCAGGCATGTAAATTATTGGGGAACTGCCATAAGTTGGTACAACTGGCGTAGCGAATCATCATGAATGGGGAAGCAAATATGAGTTAGATATCTCGAGATGACTCACCAGGCAAATGCACAGGATGTGACTCATCTGGATTTGTTCGTGAATGGCTGCAGATATATGATATAACAGGACTCACCAGTCTTATCGGTATCACCTCCTTGCAACGCATCTTCCCTGTTATTGATGCGCTTGGATGCACTCTCAGGGTTAGGTTGGCAAGACTAGTTTGAAGTAATCAGCAGTGGCAGGAACGCGAACGGACGAGACTCACTCGCAGTTTCACCGGGTGCCGGTCCGTGCCTGTTAGGGGGCCGTGGTGTCGTGCTTCGAGATGGTTGCGGAGAGGGTGTCGGACTGAGTTTCTGAATGAGTTTTCGCCATCCGTCCTTGAACAAGTTGGGCTTTGGCTGCTTTGGGTGGTCAGACATGGACGTTGTGGAAAGCAAGGTGGAAAGGACGTTGCAACGTGTGGTCGACGCTCAGTTCCAAGTCCCACGTCACTCTGTGGTGCCGATAGCCATCTCGATTCTGACAGGTTCCATATACCTGCCATGCCGTGCGGACAGGGTTCTTGAATTCGCGCCCCAAAACCCACGCTTTGACCTGCGGGAGTAATATGGGCAAAAACGACGCTAAGGAATGGATTGCCAGGGATTAAAAAAATTGGTCTGCGGGTGCAGCGTAAGTGAAGTCTCGCTATCGAGGCCGGTAAGCCAAGGGTGGTTGGCGCTCGATCTTGACAGTGTTGTCTTGAACCACTGGCAGATCTGAGATCTGGGGCTCAGGCTGTCAACCAATCGCATCAATCAACCTCATCTCCGTTGCGTCCATGGCCACGGGGTGTGCTCTCTCTTCTCGTGGATTCAAACCCTCTATCCCAATGAATCAATCGCCCAGGCAGGCTGATATGCGCTAGTTCCGAGCGAACATCTCTTCGTCGACTCATTCTGATTCAGAGGACGTCCACTCATCGTACTCACGCACCATCGATGGCACTGGAGACGCATTACACCGTGTCGTCTTCTCGTCTCGTAACCCGCCGTCTATTATCGGTCCGTCCCGCTCGAATCTCCGCGCCAGCACCTCACTCAGATTTGGAGCGCCCTCCCCCACCCTCGCCCATGCCACAGCCCGTGGTGCTCCATGCGAGCCTGTCCCGTGCGGCGTGGACCACGACCTGTACATACTCCGCTATCCCGACCTCCGCACCGCTGGCGTATACACTCAGGCGTCCTACGTTGGGCGTGGACATGCGCACGGACGGCAACGTCCGTCTCGTATCCATCCGCAATCGGCACACCCTTGCGCATGACTCCCGCAGGCAAGGTGGCATTCCTTTGATGCTGACCGAGCATGCGTATCCTGGCGACGATCGATGCACGCGCGGCGCTCCGTGCCTCCCCACCATCCCGCCCGCCGCCACCTGCTTCCCTTCTCTAGCAGCTCGACTTCCTGGCGCCTTACACGTATCGCAGGGGGCGCACTCCGTCATGGACACGTCGACCTTCTTCCATTTCCGGTGCGCGACGCAACTCTCGAATGCGCCCTGCGCAGAGCTCCCTGCGTGCCGGAACCTCGACGGGTACGAGGCCGCTGCGGGTGCATATATGGATCTTGAGGATGTGAGTTTCTAGTTACCTTCCTTCTCTCATACATTCTCTCACCATCCACTCCTCCTCGCCCTTTCCCCCTTATTTCCCCGCACTTTCTGTTTGTTCATGATCTACCCCTCCCCACTCCTCTTTCTTATCCACAGATAATCCAGTCTTTTCATTCGCGCTAGCACCGTCCTTCCCTCTCCACCACCCGGTTCGCACCTTCCTTCGTAATACTGACCATCGTCGTCCTTCCTCCCCTCTCCCCTGTTCCTCTGCGCACGCCCCCCGTACTTTCCCTCCATCGCTGACTGCTTCTCCTTGGTGTTTGCGCCTTGACCTCGCTTCCTCTTATCTGCGCGCCACACGCACCACTCTTCCATCCACCTACCCCCACTCTGCCTTGTTCTTTCCCTCTGTTCTTCTTCCCTCTTCTCTTCGGCCTCTCTTCACCAGCATGTACAACGCTAACTCCCGCTCTTCGCAGACCCCAACCCGCCGCGGGCCGTGCTCCTTTCGGGAGGACCAGCCCTCTACCACCACCAACCCCACCTCTTCCTCCGTCACCACCACCCGCGACCTGCGCAGCCCCACAGCACGAGCATCGCGACGCTGCGCACGAAGGCGCGCTGAAGCCCAAGCACAGCACTACGAGGACTACGACGCGCGCTTTCCCTCAAGCACCACTGCACCACCGGTCCTTCTCGGCAACTCCGTTGCTCACGCCCGCCAGGGCCACACACTGCGGTGGAGGTGGGCGGCTGTTTTGTGAGTGAGTCTTTTCTTTCCTTGTTTTTTTTTCGATTGTGGCCATGCGGAATTTTGGGGGGCTCTCTCTTGCATGTTTCGGTGCGAGAGGCTCTGCGGAGCGAGCATTTCCCTACGTGGGTGGGGTTTCGTTCTGCGGGGCGGACACGGTCGTGCGTCGCGGTCCCGCGCTTGCCTGTGGATGCGCGGACGTCGACCCATCTATCTTTGACCCGCCCTACCTGCTGCGCGGGGCGTCCCGTCTGCGCTTTCTGCCCTTGCCCTCCGAGTTTTGTGCAGCTCGTACATCTCGCTAGAATTCTAATCCCGCCGCGAGAGGGCAGGAGAGGGCGGAGGAGGAAAAGGCGAAATACGCATTCCCGCTTATGGGAGTTTTCGTTTCTTCTACCCTCATCCGTGCGCGCTGTATACGACGGACTGAGCCCATATTTCACTTCGCGTTTTCATTACCATTTTCCTCTATCTTCCTGCGGACGATATCAACACGAGCTCGATATCTCCATGCACCGCCCGCGTGATTGTGGTGTGCTCTTGGCTGCTCCTTGTCGTCCTGGAGCTGGTCGTCGTCGTCGGGATGTGGCTGTGCCATGCGACGATTATTTTTACGACTTTTCTTTATCGCCGTTATCTTTCTCCACCCGAGCCAATTCTTTAACTACACGTTCACGGAAACGCCATCGGCGTCCCCGCCGGATGCTGTCTCATTTTCCGCCCGCGCAGACCATTCTTATCCGGCGGCGGTGCATTTCCACCACTAGGCGAGCGCTTTCCAGCCGCAGCGGCAGGGTCCTCCTGCGCAGGCAGCGGGCTTTGAAACCACGGGGACGGAGATTTCGCTTCTCCTCGCCTCACGCCCGTTGCGCGCATTTCTCTTTACCGTTCCTTTATATTCATTCTTTCATCCCTCTCGTATCCTACATCCTATATATACTTTACCCAGCCGTACTTTAAATATTTGCGTGCCCGTACCCAATGTGTACTTCTACACCTTAATATATTCCTTTGAGTTTGTACGGTTTTTCTTAGCGGTCTGCTCGTCTCACACTACCTTTACACAGAACGAAATTATGGTCAGTTCAACCATGCTTGTACGCCGTGCGCAGTTCACTCACCTCGCTCCAGTAGAAGGGCGAAATTATGGTTAGTGGGTCTATGCCTGTGGGATATGTGCGCGGTCGGCTTTGAGCCTTGAAGTCCCGCGCATCGAAGTACTTACTTGGAGGGGAAACCAAGAAAAAAGAAGCGGTTCGACGGCTGGAGGAGTAAGTAGGAGGTTCGAGTGGGGAAAATTTTCGTGTATGGAGAGGCCCATTGCGACTATTTATTGAGTGCGCTTCGGCTCAAGGTGAGTTTGTACGGTTGTCTTAGCGGTCTGCTCGTCTGACATTACCTTTACCCAGGAGGACGAAATTATGGTCAGTTCAACTATGCTTGTACGCCGTGCGCAGTTCACTCACCTCGCTCCAGTAGAAGGCCGAAATCGGGGTTAGTGAACCTATGGATATGTGTGCAGTCCGCTCACCCGATTTCCTAGCAAACCTTTACCCGCAAGCACTGCGTTCCCACCCCATGTAGACAGAGGGTCTGTCTACCCCCGTAGACGAAGGGTAGACGGACCACTGTGTCTACGTGTGTCTACACCATTAGTCTACCTATATCTACATTGGTCACTCACCTAGACCGACGTAGACGCACATAGGCAGACATATACATATGTAAGGTATAACAGAAAGATGGCTGCATCATTAAGTTGAGCGAAGTGGGTCTACGTGCGTCTACAGCGTAGACGCAGGTAGACCCACGTAGCCGACGGGTAGATGCTGTGCATCTACCCGACGTAGCCGAACGTAGCCGAACATCAATCAACGGCGCCGAAGGGCCGTGATCTACACGGCGTAGACGTAGGTAGCCGAAGATCGCCGCATGTCGGCACATGTCAATCAACGTAGACGTGGGTGCGTCTACATAGGGTGGGAACGCAGTGAAGACGAAATTATCGTCAGTTCAACTACGCTTGTACGCCGTGCGCTGGCAGTTCCTTCACCTCGCTATTACACTAGAAAGCCGAAACTATTGTCAGTGAATATGCGCAGTCCGCTCACCCGATTCCTAGAAAGCCGAAACTATGGCCGGGGAACGTATGCTTGCATGTCCCGACGCGTCGCGCGTGATAATTCCACCAGCTTTTGCTCTAGGGTCTGGCTAATTCATTAACTCTATTCAAGTGTCAGTTTGGACAATCGTCTTGTATTTGAAAATCCAACTGCAACTGAGTTCATTTGGCTCCTGTACCGTGTATTCACCCACTTGCCTTGACACAAACCAGGTCTTCAATACTTCATTCTGAAAGAATCTTCGGTGCGTTGCATCTGCTTGTGTTTTACTCCAACCTCTTTTAGTTTGCGGAACTGCCTCGATTTCATCTTGTCTACGCCCGAGGTGAGCCTTGTGTCTCGAATTCCTGACACTCTTTGACGTATTCAGTTGCAACCGCGTCGTCGTTTTGGGGAAGAACCTGCACAGTTTCCATTGTCCCGATTCAGAGCTCGAGCCCGAGCTAACCGTGCGTCCAAGATTGAGTCCTGCACCGAGTCTCGCGCGCCTGAGCTTGTGAATACCTTCCGCGTGCGTATCGGCGGACTTGGTGATGATAGTGTACTGGGAAGGAGAAACCCAGAAGGAAAAGGGGATCGACGGCTGGGGAAGTGGGAGGTTCTAGTGGGAAGAAGCACCGATGTATGGAGAGGCACATTGCGACTATCGAGTGAGTTTAAATTTGCGCGCTTTCTCTTCATCATCCGCTTGCTAGGAACCTGTAAATTTTTGAGCTGACGTTGCATATTTTCCTCTACTAGGAGTTGTACGTCCGCACTATGATTCGGGGCGGACGGTTACACAAGGTGCGTTCCTCGACTGCGCGCCATTCTAAATCAGTTTGTCTTTTTCTTTGTTTTCAGGCCGGAATCGTGCGTATCCGCGCGTCGTGCCAGACGAGATAACCTCTCGAAATTTGTCGGGGCCTGCAGAAGCGTTGGAGTCCGCAGAGCGGCTTGAGGTTCCTAGTGCCACTTCCCCGCCTTGATTCGGTGAGTACGCGCGCGCGCTCTTTTTCGTTTGTCTTGTTAACCCGTCTCTGCAGGTTGAGCCATACCAGCGCGCGCGGAATCTTGGGCCGTAACTCTCGACGGGTGCAAGCGGCGGCGTGTTTCGTGAGTCTATTTACAGTCGGGGGGCGGGTTTGCGGCGGACGCGGACACGAAAAGATAAATATATTCAATTTCTGCTTACTGACACGTTATGTACTACTCTCGCGGCCTCACTAATGAACGTAAGTCAATCGAACGCACTTGCTTGCCTTTCATTGACTTTGCGGAGTGTAGATATTCGTTGATTTGATACCGACTCTTGTGTGGGCGGTGTGTGGGGCGGAGCCGACGTGAGGGGCGCGGGCGTATGGGCTCACAACGGGGGAGGCGGATCTCCAAGCCGAGCCTTGCGCGAACGCTGGGCATTCGCGGCGGCTCGACCCGACCCGTCCCTCGAAGCGCCGGGGGGAGAGCGCGGGGCGTACGGTGAGCTGAGGATGAAAAGTGTTGAGCGAGGGGTTACGAGATAGATAGGGAGGGTAGTAGGTACACACCTCGTGTGGGCGACGGGGAGAGTCGGCGGGGATGCCGATGGGGGCGGGCAGGCTGCGTGCTAGAAGAGATAGAACATAAGTGAATACGCACCCGCGTATCCTCTGCGCCGCGGAACGGGGCGGGGCGGGTCGCTGGTGTAGGCGATTGTACACTGACACATCTCCCGCCAGCCCGCGCTCCCGTACTCGCTGCCCCCGCCGCCCGAGTATCCGCCGCCGCCGACCGAGGAGGGGTACCCGTACGCGGACGAGACAGACGCGGGCACGGACCCGAGCACGTCGTCCTCGCCCTCGAGCGCGCCGCCGCCGACCCAGCGCGACCACATGCCGCGGTCCTCGGAGAGGCTCGTGCCCGTCTCCGAGTCGGAGGAGAGGTGCGAGAGGATGGCGGCGGCTTCGAGGAGCTGGACCTGGGCGCACGATGAGCATACATGCTGGATGGGGTGGAGAGAGGGAGGAGAAGTTCGCCTACCTGCGCATGCTTACTCAACACCCCCGGCCCCGGGTGGGGCAGGCTCGACAGCGTGCGCCAGTGCGGCGTGTGCTCCCACCGGTGCTTGATCAGGCACGAGGGGTGGCGGTAGATCCACAAAAGACAAAAAAAAGGGAGTTAGCGTTTGGAAAATTTGTGAGCAGGAGAGGGGAAGGCGAGGAAGGGGAACGTGTGCGGAGGAGGAGTGTGGGTGAGGGGAGGATAAGATGAAGGGGAGGAGGGGGGGGGGAGGGCCCCGAAGAGCAGAGAAGAAAGCGGGAGGGAGCAGAGGTAGAGATGAGGATGAGGGAAGAGAGACTGGGGAACGAAGAGGGTGGGACTGACCTTCGAGCACGCCTCGCCGCGCTTCTTGCGGGCGCCGGCGGCAGCGGCAGCGGGCTGCGCGATGGGGATGGTCTTGGCGGGTGCGCTGGCGGGCATGGCGTGCGCGACTGCGGAGGACGGGGGGAGACGCCGAGGTGGAGAGGGTGAGGGCGGCCATGGAGAGACCAGGGCTGCCGACGGATCTACACCATGCAGCCGTTAGAGACTTGCTGGGGAGAAGGACGATGGCAGACGCACAAGGGGCGGGACGCAGCGTCTCTGGCGTCGCTCAGGCGCCTGCGTCTCCCCGTCGAGGAGAGGCGCCGGTGGTGGGACAGCGCGCCCGGGTGCTTGGACGACTGTTCATTGAGTGGGATGGGCTGGGCGTTGGAGGCAGCGATGGAGAGCGAGAGCAGGCTGAGGGCAGCCGAGTCCTGCGAACCCACGTATTAGTCAATGTTAACCTTCCTCAATGGACGTACTTGGGACATGGTGGTGGGTACAGGCAGAGACAGCACAACGGATACAACAGAGGATACAAGGCAGCTAGAGGAGGCACAGGCTCATTGCACAAGTGGCAGACAAGGAGAGACACAATTCACCCGATCAATTCCCGCCAAATTTTGGCCAGATGTCACCTGAGCACAGGATCCCCTAATCTGCCCATAAACAGCTCAACCCATAAACAGCTCAAATGCCGCGGCCCACAAAATATTCCTTCTTCATCCTCGTCTTTGGCACACTCACCGCGGCGTTGGGTCAGCTTTTTCCGGTGTCATTGTATGACTCACAGACGACTGACTCGAATTACGGACTGAGCTGGTCGTGGACGCTTTAAAACTTACTCGTCGTCTGCATCTTGGGCATTACTCTGGAACCTGCTCTCTCAGTTATCGCGGAACCCACCTGAGCAACTCGAACCCGCTGAACCCTACGTTTCTTTAAATTTCATTCTGGCTGCCAATGCGTAACGTGAAGCAACCACCCGGTTTACCGGTAACGCACTCGGATGCGCCTCCATGCGCGCGGATGCGATGCAAGCAGCATCAGCCTGCAGTACGACGAAATCCCGACGGCCTCTGCATCTTCCGAGAATCCGGACTTGGCGACTGAAGCACATTGAACGGACTCCCTTTCGCAGATATTCCCCGCTAGTCTGGCCAGTGCTGCAATAGTAGATTGTCTACCCACGACGGATTGCCTCTCCCTGTGTCTGGAGCAAGATTTTGAAAGGTGGAGGCCAGCAGCATTTCCACCGAGTTTTCCGCGAGGCCCCCTCGTTCAGCTACAGTATATGTTTTGTTCATGGACACGATCAGAGGAACCGCTACTTTCACTGGTCGCCTCTGCGGGATGCCGTCCCTGCGGGGCCCGGCTTCGAATTCCGAATCGGCGCCCGACGACTTCTTTGATCTTGCAGCCCCACTGTCTACAATACGCGCCGAGCACCCAACCACGTTTGCCGAGGCTGTGCGCAAGCCGTGAGTTCCCATACGTCCTCGTTCAACCGTATCACATTAACATTAATATTCGAAGTGCGGTCGGACGCGTGGCCGCGGCTCGAGCTCAATTTTCTTTATGGCATCCATTTCCTTAATCACTACTCGAGTCTCGGTGCGGCGCGGATCGGACTACGTATTTGACGGCTGGAAAGGCCGTCCCAACACGGCATCAAACCCGGCTCGCATTCGGACATGGATTCACGCAAACATACGTGTCCCAGGTGTTTGCGTACTGTATGTCTCGTCCTCGGGAAATTATATCCCACTTTTTCTGCTTCATCTGCGCTCACAAGCTAAGAACTTGGTATTGCGAGGCTGAACAATGTTGAATTTTGGGATTTCAGCCACCATTCGGGTTCTTGGGCCGGAAATTTACGGAGGTTGCCTGAAAGGTATATGTTGAAAACTACGACGACGTCAAGACAGAATCATGGGGAGCGTGAAGATATACCTCAAACTTGAACACCTTTGATGCCGAGTCCTGCCGCCGTGCCCCGATGCGCAACTTGAACATCGAAAAAACCCCTGTCGCAACCCTGTCACCCACTACAACCCACCCAAAAACCAAATGGCCCGCATCCCAGCGCAGACTCTCTCAAAGTCGGAAGACGGACTGACGCGCGCACAAGATCGCTGGTTTCCGGACTGCGGCCTGATTATCCAGGCAGGACACCATCTTCCACGTCTCCGGCACGGTTCTCGCCGTGCAGTCTAGCTTCTTCCGTACTCTGCAGAGGACACCTGTAATTTTCTCGCGGGGTGTTCTGTTACGGGTATGTAAACCTCACCTTTGTTCAGCGCTGATCGCCCCCTCAGCTTCTTCGAGCCCTTTCCCACGCCGACGACCTTCCCCATTCTCGCCAGTGTTCTCCGCATGAGCCACAAATACGACGCCGAGGCGCTCCGCAAGCGCGCCTTGGTCCATCTATCCCAGGCGTACCCCACCACGCTCGAAGCTTGGGATGCCCTGCCCGAGCTGCCCTGGTCGAGCGGCTTGTCGCTGGACATCGTTTCGATCGCGCGCCGAGTGGATCCTGCCCACGAGTTTTCTACCGAATCTGCCAGAGCTCGTTCGACCGTGAGATCGTCACGGGGACCGAGCTCAGCGACGCGGATAAGGTCACTTGCATCAAGGAGCTGCGCTGTCTGGAGACCACCGCGCTGCGCGCGCGCTGGACTTTCTGTTGGCGTCCTATGGCAGGTGCGCCATCAGCACCCAATGCATGGAAGCACGGCGAACATGCGCCGCGAGGTGGAGACTAAGAGGAAGTACGACACCGAGGACCCCGCCGGCGTGTGCCTCGGATGCGTGTCTGACGTGAAAATGCTACACGACGAGGCAAGGGAAGAACTTTGGGAGGACCTTCCCAGGATCTTCGGACTTGGCGATTGGCAAAATTGGAGCCAATGAAGGCGGAAGCCCTCAAGTGACTCGTGGCATAGAGTGCGTTTTTCCAGCCGTCTTGGTGACAACAGGCGCTCTAGCACCAGCCCCCACAGGCTTTCAATCTCGCTGTACATGTGGACGCTATAATAAATTCAATTTGGACAGATTATCGTCCTCCTTAAACCATCGATTTTGGATTTTCCCCCCCATGTGCCCGTCTCGCAGACTGTGCTCTTCGCTTCTCATCAGCCGTTGCTTAGTCGATGCGCTCGAGAGTGGAGCGCTGGGATTCTAATTCTCGAGCTTGAACAACAAGTCGGGGATGGCTATCGGATGTGGCCTTTGAACTTTGGCGTGGTCACCTCTGTATTGTGCTCCGAAATACATTCCCTGTCTCTGAACCATACGCACGCCCAACTGACTCAACAGCAGTTCCCCTCAAGGCTGAACTTATAGTCGACAAGCGCTCGCCGGCGCTTCGCGCCGGCTCCCACTTTATAAATAAGTAAGCGATGCCTGTCAGATGACCGCAGAAGTTTACAAATGGAGATACGGCTTCGGACAGACAGAGAGGCTTACTTAATTTTATAAAGAGAGTGACTTATGGTCGGCGCCGGCGGCCAGATGCTGGATTAAATATAATACTCAAACACAACAAAAACAGGTGGATGTGCTTCTCTGGTGCTGACCTGTCCTTGTTTTCTTCGGACGAGGCCCAATCTAAAAATCAGTTCGCATGACAAGTTCAACAATATCACGTGAAGATGTTCAATTTTGCAAAGAGAGCCTGCAAATATTTCGAGGACTGTGAAAGCATAAAAGCAAAATCATGGGGAACATCGAATACCACCGGCTACGCTAAGTAAATGGCTCAGATAATTAATACCTCGCCGGCTCGATATAAGTAAGTCTAGTAAATAAACACAGTCCTAAACTGGGAAGCGCAACATTAGAAATTACGTACTTTTGAGGCTTCCTACCAAGTCCAAAAATTATATGAACATAGTAGGGTATCTTATCATCCTGTACACAACAGAATTTGTGTAAAAAGCTCCTGTGAAGCCCTCAAAATTGCAATGTTTGTGGCCGCATTTCACAGCCTTTGATCCTGACTACCAGGCCTTTCCTTCTTTCTGTATTCACAGTGCTGGCATACAACAATTTTACTGCATTGGGGGTTTTTCAGTGTCCCAGATTCCAGATATATAGGTTAAACCACCAAAAAGCATACCCCCAGAACCACAATCAATCATGTCGAAGTGCTGCGCTTCTATCATGATGTTATCTAGGCATATTTTGGGTTCCGGAAAGATTTGCCTCGTTCTCGAGAGCTACTCAATGTTTCCCCCAAGGATAAATTGCGCCATGGACTACATATCAATCCGATCCAGAATACAATTTGGACCAAGTAATTTGCGTGAGATTTGGCTCAAATATCCAGGAAACAGTCTGATCGTTGCGCTTCCCGGTTTAGTATTACTGTACTTTGTTTTGGCTCGCTTTAACCACTCGGGACTGCATTTCCGTCATAGTTGCGCCCAAATTCTGCCGGCTAACCGAATTCTTTCAGTATGCCGGTCTTTGAAGATTTTTGCGATGCCGAGCCCTGCCGAGTCCTTGATGCGCGAAATAAAAACAAAGGTCAACACTGTAGTGTTGCCGCTGTCCGGTTCAGAACCGATTCCAAACCTGAACCGAACCCGAACCGAACCTCAGTTCAGGCTCAAGCATCGGCAAAGGACTGGACCGAACCCCAGGTGCGGTTCGGGGTTCGAAGATTGTTGAATTTTTCCGGACCTGTCCGAAGAACATGTCTGAACCTGTGTGAACCTCAAAATTTCTTTGCTTCAAATAACAATATCATCAAAAAATTTCGTGTACGCGAACCTTCTTGGTGTCAACAGAGGTGTTGTAGAGCCAAAAGGGGAGATCAAGTGAATCGTGATGGCAGCAATGCACGTGTTCCTTTAACTCTGTCACAACGTCCACCGCACCAGCTCGTTGAGGGCTTCACTTAATTTTCTTTGTGTTAAACTAGCAGATAAACTTCTGTCTTCCAACTTGCTTCAAATAGGGTATTCAATTCGAAAACAGTGACAAAATTCAAGACACAAAATTGCCATGTGCTCCACATGAGCCTGGAGCCAGCACACTGTCAGTGTATCACCTCCGACCGTTGGGCCTATACTTGTACTCACATCTTACTATGGTTTCCTCCCAACACACTTTCCCTTGTCTTCTTCTGGCTCGAGCCTGCCAGTACCTCTCTCTTTTCAGGCCGAGTTTCTGAGCTGCTAGCTGCTCTACTGGGTATGCAAGTCTTGTCTTCGAATTCATTGGCGTATCCCCGTTATCTAGTCTTCCCCCATGAAGAGAGGATGCTGGCCGCTTGGCAATTTGCGGCCGTAAATCCACGCAATGAGCTCAAGGTGTACCTCGAGGCTGCATTGCAAAATGTCGATGACGTTGTGGTGTGGTGGGGTGTGCGTAAATTTCATCACCCGCATTATTAACGTACTCTGGTGAGGTTCATGTTTAGCACCACTCCTCTCAATATCCAACTCTGGCACGCATCACGCAGGACTACCTCGCCATCCAGGGGTCTGCAAACCGCTTTTGAGCGGGTGTTCTCAAATGGATCACTCACTGGAACTCCTCATCAGAACTGGCTCGCTCCTGACATGTTTGAGGCTCTTCAGCTGTTGAAAGGTGTGTACCGGAACAGGCATTTCAGCGCTGCTGAGGATGCAACAAAGCGTGTTGTCACTGCCTTGGATGCTCTTGACGAATAGTTACATTTTGTACTGTATTTACATCCAGAATCCAAATCAAGTGAGAAAAATTTACAGTTCTTTGAGGTCCGAACCTGTTCAGAACCTGAACTGAACCCTTGGTGGACCGGACCGATGTTCGGTTCGGGGTTCGCCCATTTTGCCCGAACCAGACCCCAAGTCAGGTTCGGGGTTCGGAAATTTTAGCAAAAAACCGGACTGAACTGGACATCGGCAACACTACAACACTGCCACCTCACCCCGATGACCGATGTCCTCTGAACCTATCAAGAAAACACCAACCAAAACCAAACCTACACACAGAAGTGTGTTGGAACAGAATGGAAGTGCTCGAGACATGCACAGACGAGTATCAGACCCTGGTACAGGGCCTTATAAAAGGTTGCAGGGAATGGAATAGACCTTGGAAACGAGGAGAGAGTGTTGTATTGTTTATAGAAGTCCTTGGAACGAAGTCCAAGTACTTGAGCCTTGTTCTGAGTGAACCGGAATGGAACCAGAACAGGAAGGAAAGCTAGTGGAACACAACGAGAGTGTCGATGTGAATGGACCCCTTGCTGGGCAAGTGTTCTGGCTAAATCTGATTGAACGAGGGTAGACCCGAACAAACAGGAAGCACAGTAGCGCAATGATGTGAATCTTCTCAGCTATGAAAAGCAAACGAGAACGAGTTGCTGGGGTTTTCCAAAGCGAGGTGGATGCCGATTCCAAACGTAGACAGTAACAGCCAGTAGTGGGTTCCGATCCCAAGCGCTTCAGACAGTGGTGGGTTCCGATCCCAAGCTCTTTAACACTAGTGGGTTCTGTTCCCAAGCTCTTCACAACAAAACCCAAACAACCAAGTGCGTACTCAGCACAATTCCAACCATTCCAGTCACTTTCAGACTATTCCAGACAAGTGGCAAGTCGGATCTCAAGGATACCGATAACAAAAGAAAAGATTCCAAGCCAGGATGAATTCTAAGAGACACCTTGTTCGAACTCCCCGGTATCTGCCCAATTCGCAAGTGTTTCCACCTACTAGCCGTGGGGTGATTCCGTGAAGCCACCCAAAATGCCCCTGCTACTAAATACAAAGCCCTGAAACACATGGAAACATCTGAGAATAAGTAAGTATGAGTAAAATAGTCTGTTTATCCGTCCGACTTCCATGTATCCATCGTAGGAATGGGTATCTGAGTCCTTCCATTGGCTGCCCATGTCAAGCACACCATCCTGGTGTGATCCGGTGCACATGTACGATCAGCCAGACTGTGCCCGAGCCATCACAACCGATCCCCTATGTCGATCCTGACTGTATATGCTGTTCCTCCCAATGCCCGTGCCTTCCCGTCTACCGGAACATCTGGAACCGACGCTCCCAGTCCATAGCTCTTCAGGGATACCACATTCGAAGTACTTCCCAGTATGGGTACTTGTTCCAGGAGCCGACAAGTGTAGGTCCAAGTGATCGGACCCTCACTTAGTGACCATCCCTTATCCGGAATGCCCGGGACGGCATGGAACCATCAAGATGTGATGTTCCCAGCCCCTTCCGGTGATCATCTGATCAGAACACGTTACACATCCCATGTCCAACACACCACAACAGGATTCCAGTCTGTCCCCATCTAGTTCTGTGAACGGGAATAGAGTAGACTTCATGTTCCACTTGTTCTGTGGGCTACATATCTCCTACAGGTTGCGGAGCGAGCACATGCCAATGGTTCCAGAGTGTTCCTCCCCATTCCCATCCGTTACTCAGTGGTTCCTGCCCTGCCAGCTACTTGGGAACCTCAGTACTGACACTTCTGGAACGTAGCCCGGCACATGTCTTGTCATGAAAACACGAAGATTTCATGGGTGGACAATCCCGTGCTTATCACCGGCGAGTAAAACCACACCCTCACATACTTACTACAGCCCAACTGAATGGCCAAAAGTCCAGCACATATTCCCTCAAAATCGGAAGATGGATTGATGTGTGCACAAGACTTGTGGTTTCAAGATTGTGGCCTGATCATTCAGGCTGAGGACACCATCTTTTGTGTCTCTGGCGCCATTCTTGCCTACAATCTACGGTATTTTGGGGTATGCTTTCCCTTCCTACACCCGGGGATGCAGACACGATGGACGGGTGTCCCTTTGTGCTGCTTCCAGACACCGCGGGGGACACGGGTGCTCTGCTTTGGGTAAACCTCACTCTTCTCCCACCCCCTGGGCCTTTTGTTCAACACTGATCTCTGAATCAGATTTTTTGACCCCTTTCCCGTGTCCACAACCGTCCCGATTCTCTCGAGTGTTCTCCACATGAGCCAAAAATACGAAGCTGACATGCTCCGGAAGAGGGCCCTGATTCATCTTTCCCATGTGTATCCCACCACGCTCGATGAATGGGATGACCTACCCGATGAACTGCTCTGGGATGGGAAGGCCTTGGAAATCACTGCAATTGCACACCAACTCAGTGCTGATTGGATCCTACCCACCAGCTTTTAAAGAATATGCCAGTGTTCTTTAGACCAAGAGATTATCACAGGGGACAAGCTCAGTGATGCGGATAAGGTCAACTGTATCAAAGGGCTTTCGCTATCTGGAGACAACTGGTGCAGCGAACATACTGGACCTTCTGTTGGCATCCTATAGCAATTGCTCCACTCGCACCCATTGTATGGAATCACGGAAAGTGATTTGCTGCGAGGTGGAGACTGAGATGAGGAAGTACAATGCTGAATGTTTCACAGTGATGCTGCTCGAGTTGTTTCTCGAGGACCCCGCCACCGTGTGCGCCGGCTGCTCTTCTGAAATGAAAATGCTACACAACAAGGCAAGGGAAGAACTTTGGGAGAATCTTCCCAGGATCTTCGGACTTAATGATTGGGAAAAATTGGAGACAATGAGGGCAGAAGCCCTCAAGTGACTCATGTTATAGAGTGCATTTTTTAGACTTCTTTGTAACAACAGATGCTCTAACACCAGCTCCTGCAGTGGATTTTAGTCTCCTTGTACATATTGACACTATAATGAGACCAATTTGAATGTAGATTAGAACACCCCTTCGCCTCCCCCATTCTGACAGCCACATGCTATTTTCCCGCCACGTGTTTGCGTGACGCGTCAGAGTTGGTGTGGAGGGTATTTGAGACATATTTATTACTGGGGGGGAACAGGGCCAGACCCCCCTCCCTTTGCCTGACGTGCCGCGGGGCTCACTGTGTGGGATAACATCAGGAAAACCCTCCCCTGGTTATTTCAGGTAATTTCAGATAATTTGCCCAAATTTTCTTGGTTATCATGAGTTCGTGAAATTATGTCAAATTATCTTCTCGAAATGAAATTTCACATAATTTTCGTAACATTTCATAATTTTGGCTACACCGTTTTCCATCGTCTGCACCTATTCATCCTTCTTTATATTTGAGATCAAACCACAGAAAATAAAAAGCATGACATAGTATTCAGCAAATCTACACTACTACACTACGAGACATTGTACATATATAGGGATGCAATTAGACATATTAAAGGCAAAAGAATGGAGCAATGGATATTAGGAATGTGGTGATGCTGGCATTCTTGAAGGACAAGGTGGAAGGACAAGCAAAAAAAGAGTGCGTACACACATTTTTGCTGCCAAAGGATCTTGACAGCCGACAGTGAAGCTGGCATTCTTGAAGGATACAATGGAAGGACAAGAGGAGAAGAGCGGGAAGGCACATTCGTCCTGTCAAAAAATCTTGACAGCTGGCAGAGATTTGACGTGAGTCTTGATGAGAGCAAGGGCTTTTGGAATTGACTTTGGATGCCCCAGTCTTAATGAGATTGAGGGTTTGATGATATGAGACAAGTCACAGGAGAGGTTTGAAGAGCGGTGAACTGTCTGGAATCCGTCTATACCTAAACACCACACATTTTGCGCGTTTCAGGAATAGTCGGATTGCAGTATAGGCTTATTTCTAAGGACTGGTATACGGTCTCGGTATAGCCAGATGGGTTGTGATCACAGAAGTAACGAGTACAAGGGGTAGGGAACTACCCTGCGGACTGACAGTGCTCGCCTCGAAAACTGTAGAGGAATGTGTAGCCCACAAACCTCTTTAGAGACTATTTCTGGTCTTATTCCCACACGATGGAATAAGCTGGACATACTGATAACAGGGGCATGCGGGAATAGTCTTATTTCTGCACCAATAGGCCGTGCGCCGTCCATGTGATAGACGCCAAGGCCCGGGGATATACGTTCCGGTGAAGTTCCGGGACTAGCGAAGGTCGGCTAAGGAGATCTGATGGGATTGTTCTTATTCCGAGCAGACGGAGTTGGGGAAATAAGAACCCTTTCTGGGACAAGTCTCACTAGGGGTATCTACGAGGAGCTGGAGACCAGGGGAATATTACCCGATGGTCAACGAGGGCGGGAGAGGCCTAGGGACATCGGGAAATAGGACGAACGACTCGGTATCAGTCAGCCAAGAGACTGAGGGTTTCAAACCCCTAGGCTGACCAACGCCGCTCGAGCGGACATCACGATCATCCTGTTCACCAGCCAATGGCAATACGCTCGCGGGAGCCCTTCCGACGGATAAACGGCTGAGGAAGGGGAACTCGGGCTATTTTACTAATTTCTATTTCGTTCTTGGACTTGCATATGATTCTGGGGTTTGTATAAGTAGTCAGGACATTATCTCGAGTAGGGTACAGAATCACCCGTGTATTAGTAGGCTGAACGCTTGCGATTGGGCTATTTCTGGGGTTGGCTCAGTGTGTATTGTCGTTGGACTTTAACATCGGGAAACCTTGAGTTGGAATAAGGAATAGGGTATTGGAAACATCTTGGACGTGATTGAGGCTACTATCATCTGGGAATCGAATTGTGTTTGGAATCAGCTACCATCATCGTCACTTGGGAAATAAGCTTCGGGCTTGCTATCGTTTGGAATTGTTATATTGTCGACCTATCTGAGGTCTCTTGCACGTCGTCGGACGACACCACCACCACCACCACCACTACTCTCAACACTTGCTGTCTCATAAGCTGCGAAGCTTTTAAACCATCTTATTTCCACCGCTCGATTATCGCTCAGGTCAATTCCTGGTGATATCTTGTAGTGAAGGTTCATCTTCCTAAGGGAAACACATACCTTCCCTTCAACCTTGTTAGGACCTGTAAAGGGACTACCACTTGTCTGAATCTCGGCTCTTGCGCTCGCTGATCGGCCTATTTCCGATCCTAGTCTTATTTCCGTAGGCCTCACCGCTTATTCCGGAAGGACTTGGGTTGTATTTGGGTGATAAGTGTGTTGTTTGGGTTTAGTTCGGAGCACATCGTTCAGCGGGAAAGAAATACAAGCCAAGGGCGGCAAGGTCTGGGCTTGAAACACAAAAGGCCTAGCATCCATAGCCCAAAAAATGAGAGAGTGCTGGCGAGTGCTATCATCTTGAGACTTGCAACACATAGATGAAAAGAAACAGGGTGTCCAGAGAGGAAGTGGAAGGAGGAGGGAAGGGGCAAAAGGGAAGTGGTGGTGGTGAGAGAGAAAGAGACGAACCGAATTAAAAAACATGCCATCTGTTAATATCGGCTTTCTGTCAAGTCACTGACAACCTGACTGTAGCGATCAAACAGGCGGAGTTTGAAAGACTTCATCGAAATTTCCCAATTTCACAACCTCCCGTTCATTCGTGGAGCAAATTCAGGCCATCATATACAGTTCCTATGACTGCATGCACTTTATGGTACTTCTGATGATATGAAGCATCCATTCGCTTTTCTGACAGAATGTTGGTGGATATTCAAAAAATTATCCCAAGTTATCAGAAATGTTCACACATAATATCCCGCCAAAATAATGTCACAAAAACTATGTCAAATAACTCCGGGAGGTTTTTCCTGATGAAGACAGCAGAGAAAAAAAACCACGAAAATAGAGGCAAAAATGTGTGTGCTCAGGTTTGAAGTTTGAACCTCAGTACCATCAATATTGACTATAAAACACACATCATAACCACTACACCAGGAAATCGACAGCAATGAGAGCTTGCAATACGTGTAGACATGGCCACAGCGGCACATAGAGATACACGTGAGCAGATAAGATGAGATATGCCTTTTAAGGCAATGTCAGAGTGGGGGACCCGGAGGCGTGGGCCAGAGCTGTGTATTATCTGCCTCTGCCTCTTTACCGTTGAAACGGTGCACTTGATATACGACTGGAAAATAGCTTAGATTCAGGCTTGCACAAAACAACCACAAAACCACCACTACAACAATCTATTCCTCCAAAGATGTAAGTGCTTCTCTTTGTGAGTTCGGGTCCAGGCCATAGTATGCGACCAGCGGGTTTGGAACAAACACAATCCAACTGCTAGACTTCAAGAAAGCTGTTCAACAACACGCTAGCACTACGCAGCTGCCAACAACAATACCGCTAGCACCTGGGATGGGCAGGGGTTTATTAGTTGGATACAAGGTGGCTGGATCGCTAGGTCAAGGGCACCAGGGCAGAGTATGTAGGTTTGTGAAAATCCTCGCAATGGGGTATCAAAAGACTATTGAGGCTAACAACAAGGGGGCTTCAATCCTCAAGCAACAAGGCAGTCCTTAAGCCGCTGACCTATTCCGTAACCAAGAACAGGAACGTTTCCACTTTGTATTGGCAATAGACACCATAAGCGTCCAGCTAGCGACCCAACACACTACGACAGCGCTTCCGTCAATATTGGGGTGAAGGCGAAGTAACTGACAAGTTACAGTCGGTCTAGAAGTGGGGGCACCTAGTCTGTCTTCTTCTTAGTGGGCTCGAGTCAACACACAATCACCTAGCAGGTGATCCAACACACTACGAGAATATTGGGGTGAAGGCAAAGCTGCTAGCGCAACTGCTCGCTGGTTCTCGAAGAGAACACCCTTGGTTTTATACATGAAGACTCCTCGAGTCAACAACAGGAACCTCAACTTAAGATCTCGACGTGTCCAGATCAACAGTATTGATTCCAATAAAGCTACTACTTGTGAAGTGTGTTACAATCTCCACTAGCAACCTGAGACCACCTACACCAACTTTGTACAAAGTCGGGGTGTAATAATCTGAGGTTCTAGCCTGCTCTGTGCTCCCTTTATACTACTGAGGTCCATGGTACATGTGATAAACAGAATGAATAATATAAATGAGTGAGAATGATGTGATGGGTACAACAGCCAATGAAACGACTGCCGTTGGTTTTATAATGGGTCTATGCCAAGCAGAACAGCCACACTGATCTGCTAACATCCATTTATGGGTATCGTGAGTGATTCCTCAGCCTGCCATCAGCTGCCAGAACCTCTATCCCGACAAAACAAAGTTGAATCCACTGCCTGGAGTCATCTAGCACAGGTCAGAGCACCAGCTAGCAGTCTGTTTATCCATCACTGCATATGTGGTGACCCATGTATCCGCACCAATAGCCTGCTAGCTATTCCTCTACTGTCTGCTTGTCTCTGTTTGTGACTCGCGACCGCGTCGTGACAGTCACGTGCTCGCATCTGTGTTTCAGGTCTAGAGTCAATCACTAGTGGGTCACCACATACTAGCACCCTTGTCTGCTAGCGCATAGTTTATTACCCTTTAGATTGCAGACTCACTGCTCGCACCTCCTGCTAGCGTGCTCGCAGTACCACTCTCCTGTGTCTCGCTTCCTAGGTGCTAGCACCTTGACTGTTTAGGCTTATGGTTATTTTCCCGTGGTTTGTGCCTCCAGACCGTACTAGCGTGTCACCCTATAGTCGTATCTGATGCTACAACCAGCAGCTTGGCCTTACTCCAGTTCTCCTTTATATCACCTAGCCAGAGTCCTGAGTGCTAGCAATAGCACTTCAGAAGTGCTAGTGCTTTCCCGTTGTATAAATACTGGTCCTAGGAAATCGCAAAATAGCACTAGATGCCACGCGCTCTTTTTACAGTGTTTCACCATATTGGGATTTTGATGGCAGCATCTTTCGGCAGACTGACTTTTGCCGTGATGTGCTGAGCAAGCTGCTGCTACGGCACCATTGGACAGTGCATTTGGACAAGTCCACGAAATGGAGAAAAAGAGTTGTATTGTGGTATTCGGAGGAGCTGTATCTAACCCTTCTCCTGCCTCCTGCTCACCCGCCTGGCTGGCATTTTCGCTTTCACCCTCGTGCCGCTCATGATCGTGCTCAAGCATACTCTGGATTGCGTGCCCCTCTATCTGCAGTGCGGTCGACGAGCTGGGCAACACCACCAGGCCCAGCACAGTGGCCGCTGTGCCGCCATCGGATGACAGGCTGGGTGGCTTGGAGGTGGGGCTGGGGGGTGTGGGCTCAGGATTAGACTGGGAGGACAGCTGCTGGAGCTCAGACTGTGACTCTGGCTCGCCAACTAGCAGTTCTGGTTCTGGCTCCTGCGCTGCAGTAGGCTCCTCCTTTTTCACTTGCTCCTTCTCCATTTGTGGCTCAGACAGCAGAGTCACACTCCAGTTGCACCCCAAGCCCGTCAGCTCCCCCTCCCCCCTCTGCTGTGGCCATTGCAGGGCTCATCAGAAAGCACCCCATGCTCCCCCCCTCGAGCGTCATTGTGTCCGTGCAGCTGCGGTCGTACCTCCTCGATGCTGACTGCAGGCTCACCACATCCTTGAGCCTGGGCGGACTTGTGGTGGCAGTAGTTGAAGATGTGTCAGCAGGAGTAGAAGAGAAGGGTGATGGTGCCGTAGTATTGGTTTTGATGTGCAGCATGGCACCCAGGAGCATTGGCTGAGGGACGTCCCCCACGCCTTCACCCCTTTCATCAGCAGTCTGTCTGGTTGGGACATTTGACGCAGTGGCTTATGTGGGGATGATGAGGAAGTCTGCCGGGACAAGGTCGAAACACTCTGTGAGGGCAAGGAAGTGTGCGTACAAGCTGCTCTCGGCCTCGGGCTGCTCGAATTCCTTGCAGTGGTAGAAGTACATGTGTGCAAAGATGCACCCAAGGTGGCATGCGAGGGAGGTGAAGTGGCGGTGTGAAGCGGGGGGGGGGGGGGATTTGGAGTCTGCAAAAAGGGGGAAGAGGTGAGTACGAGACGTACCAGTAAAGGAGGGAGAAAACAAAAGTAAAAAAAAGAGCGGACTGAGAAATGGGTGAATGAAAGAAATATGTGAAGTGACAAGAGCATGTCACGACAAATACGGCTGGAGCTCCAAGCAACTCTCACCCACAATTACACTGCAGTCACGGCTCGCTCTTGCCCTGCAAGAAGGGGTGAACCACCACGCACCTGTCAGTCTGCCTGCCCCCAATCTCCCTTCTCACCCACATCGCGTTGCACTCGCTTCGATGTCGCCACGCAACGCAATAGAATGGGATGAAAATGGCCACGTACCCTAGCCCACTCATCCTCCCCCCCCGTCATCAAATACTGCCCATCCGGTTGGTTTGCAGCGAGGGTCGGGCAGTTGTGCAAATGGTCAGGGTGACACCCAGGTCCCAGAGGTTGATCCTGTGGCCATGCAACATATTGTAGCACTAAATAAAGAAGTTTAGACACAGCGAGGTGGAGAAAATACTCACTATGTCGTAAAGTATCCAGAATTGTGGTTTTGCGGGTAAATAATTGCAACATTATGAATGAGTTTGAGTGAATTCTTAATATAAAGTGAATTTTCCATCTGCTAGGCCATTTGGGCTTGCAGTGCAAGGCATGATACAGAGTAAAGTGGGAAGTTTTAGAAATAATGAGATTTATTCAATATTTTCCCCTTCGTGAATGTGCTAATGATCTTTTGGAGGGTTTTAATGCCTCATAAATAGTGTTAGGCATGCTGGAACACGCATATAAAATTTCAGAAGTCAAGATACTACCTACATGGCTCCATGAACAAACGGAGACAGGGCAAAATCATTCCCCTAATTAAGCAATTGTTTAAACTTCAATTTTTACTGCAGGGAAAGCACAGTGGATGGTGCTTTTGTGTCATATGATATGCAGAATTCCCTTTATGAATTAGGGGACTTCACGCTAGGACACATTTTCATGTTTGCGAATATAAATATTCAACTGATGGGATGATTATTTCTACAAAATAAAGATATTCCACAAGCACGATTAAATCTTGCTTGTGGAATAAACATATTTTTGTGCAATATATGTGCTTCAAGTTGCTTGAGTAAGCTGCCCGCCACTGCCGTGATCACTGATGCTCATGGGGAAGAAGAAAGCTCCCGACAACGAATCAATCAACAAGCTCGAGGCTTGTTTGGCAGACATGAAGAAAGCTGCTGCCTCTCAGTCCGAAAAACGTCCTCGGGGGAGGCCTAAGGGATCCAAGAACAAAACCAAAGGCTCTGACAACCTGTGTGAAGGGTGACACAACAATTGATACATCCACCGACGCCAACGTCAAGAAGCCAAGGAACCAAAACCGGCCAAGGAGTCGAAATCTGTCAAAGTCAAGCCACAGGCAAAGACATGAGGACGTCAAGCTTCCAAGGCAAAGGGGATCACCGAATTTCCGTATGTGCTTCGTATCTTTGCTTTTAATTAATGAAAATATATGGTGGAAACCAAATGGGGTGATCATAGATTTATTCCACAAAACATAATTTTATTCATCCGATCAAATGAATAAATTTATTCACAAATGCCAAAATATTCCCTACCGTGAAGTCCCCAATTACAGATAAAGAGTCAACCAAATCTTGCAGAATTCTCCGGAGGTATCCCCATTCCGGATACTTTACAACATAGCAAGTAGATACTCACAGAAACATAAATGCGATCTTTATTTTGGCCATTAAGGCACTTCTTGTGGGCATGAAGGTATTGGTCGCAGCCCACCTCGGGGCAGTGGACACAGCAAGTGTTGATGCTCATCGGGGCATGGGTCGTAAAGAGAGGCATGGTGGGCGGGCGGTGTCATGGGTGGATGTGAAGAGAGAGGATGCCAAACAACTACACACCTTTGGGCTTCGGCTTGAGCTCATTGCCGAGGTTTGACATGCCATTGGCAGAGGGCTGTGCTCATCCCGATATGGTAAAGGGGCAGAGGCAGAAAGTATTGAGTGGTGGGCCAGCCGTAGATTATCTTCCTTGAAGCATTCAACTCTGGGTCCATCTTTTTGTAAAAGTTCAGCTATGTCCATCCGAACCCTTGACCAATTTCGGACAGTGTCCGGTTCGGTGTCTCCTAGACTGAGGTCTTTGTTTCGCCAACCATTATTGATTGATGTGCTCGGGAGCAAAGCACTAGTCTAAGGGATTCAGGACCAAAGAAAAAAAGTCTGAGGTTAAGAGTGCAAAGCAACGAGGATGGCCACCGGATGTGGCTGTTGAACTTTGAAGTGGTCACCTGTAGATTTTGTTTCAAAAATTAATTGAATTCCCTGTCTTTGACTAATGAATCGCCCCACCCACACTTGACTGGTTCAACAATGGTTCTACTCGGGATTAGCAGAAGACCCTCACAAACGCACCGGGGATCCATTTAACATTAGTAGGTACTTATACAATATGTGCCAGGAACAAGTATACAGTTGGATTTCTCACAATGCATAAGGTTGGTGCGAGCTCAGGCAGCACTCAGGCAGCTTGCAAGCTCGCCGCCTGAGTGGAAGGCAAGGTAGCATGGATGATATAGCGTAGGCTTCGTGTCACATGTAGATTAGATTGTACTACAATCTAATCATAGGGCACAGCCCCAAGCTTCTTCCTCGTGAACTCGACACCAAGACCTGCAAAAGTTTTTCCTGCTCGTCCACGTCCACCTCGACGCATTTTTCGAGCTCCCAAGCCTCTGTGCTGCTGTATCTCTGCTGTTCCCAAGATCCCAGCTCCCCAGCTTTACAGGATCTCCGCCTTTCACAATGTCTTCCCCAGCATACTCCCCGTCTTCTTTCGACCCAGACGACATGCCAGTTCCAACCAGACACCTAGAACCTCTGCCTGTGGACTCCCTCTACCCCTCCCCACTGATTTTGACTTCCGCTCTTACCGCAAGACACCGGCTGAGCTGGTCGCGCCAGACGACATGTCTCTGTACGAGAAAAATGCTGACAACTGTCTCTTGGACCGTGCCAACGATGCAAGCCTTTGTCTCACCAGAGCATATGAGGCGGCCACCAGATCCCCTGCTGGGGTTGGTGATCTGGATGTTGGCGCCCGCCTCCAGCCCTTCTTCTCCTACTTGGAGGAGGAGAAGGCTCTGCTCATCGCCTCCAAGGACATTTTGGATGTGTCTGGCCCGCTGCCGCTCTACATGACGATGTGGATTGCTGGCCAGCATGTCCTGGCGGCGAAGGGAGAGGCGGAGGAGAAGAAAAAGTGTGATGAGATTAATGTCAGGGGAACCCCCGCTCTTCCGGCCTTTCCGGCTATATCTCCGGCTATCTTTCCGGCTTCCGCTCCGGCTTCCGCTCCGGCTATTCCTCCGGCTAATGCCTCCGGCTTTCCGCCCGCCCGTTCTCGTTGGCACGTGCTATGCGACCAGGCCCGTGATCATTGTAGATACCTCCGGACACGTGCTACTGGGTAGTTACTGATTCGTATATGAGGTTTTGCCTAGTGTGGGAATTCTCATCCTTTCTTCTCTTCGGATTCCCCCGCTAGGTGCGTAGTATTCCCGCTCCTGTATTTAGTACCCATATTTATACTTCGGATTCCCCGCTAGTTTCCGTGCCCTGCGCCGAGCTTAAGGTTGCCCTTACAATTAAGGCTAACCCAGCCGGGCAGACGCTGAAAGGCACCGTACCCGTGGGACCTACTCACCGCATCTCCTCTCTGGCAACGTCGGAGATAGAGGTCCCGAAACCGTTCCAGGGCTGTCCAGTGCAGAAGATCTCAGTTCCCCTGCACTGGCGGACCAATAGCAACTTGAGGAAGGCTAACAACAATCCGCACTGGCTGCCGTGGAGGGAGCTGACCATAGAGGGTAAAAAGATACTGATCCTCGAGACAGCGAAAGGGGAGAAGATCTTAGGCGATGTGGAGGATGAATTCAAGAACTTGTCGCTGGGCAAGTGGCGCGAGGCCTTGGTTAACTTCGCACGCACTCTACGGATTGTGAGCCAGGAGGTTCCTGCTGACACACTGCCAGGATGGTTGAACGCCGCCATCGAATACGAGCAGCACATCCGTTGTTTTCGCACAGGTCAACAACTTCGACAAAACCTTCCCGATTTGGTTCAAGGTGGAGAAGGATCTGCAGGACAGGGTGCTGAAAGGAGGGGCTTTTGAGGAGAACACCTGGGAAAGCAAGATTGGTGTTATGAACACCGCCCACAGTTTATTCGCTGATGTTATCGCGTCATCCAGATTGTCCTCTCCCTTCTCGACATTCTCCTTGGGCACTTTGAAGAAACGGTGAAACACTGTAACAAGAGCGCGCGGCATCTAGTGCTATTTTGCGATTTCCTAGGACCAGTATTTATACAACAGGAAAGCACTAGCACTTCTGAAGTGCTATTGCTAGCACTCAGGACTCTGGCTAGGTGATATAAAGGAGAACTGGAGTGAGGCCAAGCTGCTGGTTGTAGCATCAGATACGACTAGGGTGACACGCTAGTACGGTCTGGAGGCACAAACCACGGGAAAATAACCATAAGCCTAAACAGTCAAGGTGCTAGCACCTAGGAAGCGAGACACAGGAGAGTGGTACTGCGAGCACACTAGCAGGAGGTGCGAGCAGTGAGTCTGCAATCTAAAGGGTAATAAACTATGCGCTAGCAGACAAGGGTGCTAGTATGCGGTGACCCACTAGTGATTGACTCTAGACCTGAAACACAGATGCGAGCATGTGACTGTCACGACGCGGTCGCGAGTCACAAACAGAGACAAGCAGACAGTAGAGGAATAGCTAGCAGGCTATTGGTGCGGATGCATGGGTCACCACATATGCAGTGATGGATAAACAGACTGCTAGCTGGTGCTCTGACCTGTGCTAGATGACTCCAGGCAGTGGATTCGTTTTGTCAGGATAGAGGTTCTGGCAGCTGATGGCAGGCTGAGGAATCACTCACGATACCCATAAATGGATGTTAGCAGATCAGTGTGGCTGTTCTGCTTGGCATAGACCCATTATAAAACCAAACGGCAGTCGTTTCATTGGCTGTTGTACCCATCACATCATTTTCACTCATTTATATTATTCATTCTGTTTATCACATGTACCATGGACCTCAGTAGTATAAAGGGAGCACAGAGCAGGCTAGAACCTCAGATTATTACACCCCAACTTTGTACAAAGTTGGTGTAGGTGGTCTCAGGTTGCTAGTGGAGATTGTAACACACTTCACAAGTAGTAGCTTTATTGGAATCAATACTGTTGATCTGGACACGTCGAGATCTTAAGTTGAGGTTCCTGTTGTTGACTCGAGGAGTCTTCATGTATAAAACCAAGGGTGTTCTCTTCGAGAACCAGCGAGCAGTTGCGCTAGCAGCTTTGCCTTCACCCCGATATTCTCGTAGCGTGTTGGATCACCTGCTAGGTGATTGTGTGTTGACTCGAGCCCACTAAGAAGAAGACAGACTAGGTGCCCCCACCTCTAGACCGACTGTAACTTGTCAGTTACTTCGCCTTCACCCCGATATTGATGGAAGCGCTGTCGTAGTGTGTTGGGTCGCTAGCTGGACGCTTATGGTGTCTATTGCCAATACAAAGTGGAAACGTTCCTGTTCTTGGTTAAGGAATAGGTCAGCGGCTTAAGGACTGCCTTGTCGCTTGAGGATTGAAGTCCCCTTGTTGTTAGCCTCAATAGTCTTTTGATACCCCATTGCGAGGATTTTCACAAACCTACATACTCTGCCCTGGTGCCCTTGACCTAGCGATCCAGCCACCTTGTATCCAACTAATAAACCCCTGCCCATCCCAGGTGCTAGCGGTATTGTTGTTGGCAGCTGCATAGTGCTAGCGTGTTGTTGAACAGCTTTCTTGAAGTCTAGCAGTTGGATTGTGTTTGTTCCAAACCCGCTGGTCGCATACTATGGCCTGGACCCGATGAAACGCTGACTATGGGGCAAGCGGTGAAATAACCACAACACAAACCTTGTAAATGAATACGCGGTTCGATAATGCAACTACAACAACTCAAACACTATAGTCCTCGTGCAAGTTCGGGGTTCCAATCCAGTATAGATTGTGGCAATTTGAACTTTAGTTCTCTTTGATAAGCAAGACTTTACAGGTCTACAAGTCGTATAGATAAAACTTGCTCGAATCCGTTCTAGGCGCAATCGCGATAGACAGACGAGATTTTATGTTCAACGGTTTTGTATGATGTGGGTCTAGGTTTGGAGATGATACTCCGATGCGTAAAGCAAGTGATTCTTATGAATCCCGATTCCAAATAGTATCCGCGATTGCTAATCCTTGCGAGATTACAACCAATTGTCAAGTCTGATCCGTTTCCTTATATTCCACGCGTCCGTTCCGTTAATCCAATATGTCCACGCGTCGTTTATAAAGATCCAATCCAACACAGATAATATTCAAACAGGGAAAACAAACGAAACTTGGTATAGCTTCTGGGTGTCTCCGAATGAATGACTACTCTACCGGTTAAGCGTGAAGTCTAGTAACTTCGCGTCCAACAGGTGGGGTGAGATTCACTGGTGTTCCTCCCATAACCATCCACTTAAATACGTTACAGGATTCTAAATATAAACGAGACAGATACAAACGTGCAATAGGGTTCAGGGTATATGACTAGTGGTATGGCCGCTTAGCCGATGAACTCCTGTCAAATATCAAGCGATTAGTAAAATTGAGAGAGATTTATAAGAAACATCAACGAGCCGAGCTTAGCGATGAGTCAAGATCTACATCGCTTAGAACGATCGTGATGGAATATTGATGATATGCCAACTTTTAGCCGACCTCCTTGTCAGCACTTCGCTACCCTCCTTGGTAACCGCAAGCTCAAATGGTTCCGCTTTGAACCGCTTAAGTGATTTGTCTGAAAATCGTGATAGCCGCCGCTTCCTAGTACCCGAGTACAGTTTCTTAGTCAATTGGTAAATCGACCAAGTCCAGTCCTCTCTTGGTAGTTCTGGAGACGTCAGATGATGCCCAGCAATGATCCCTCTGGTTCAGAAGGATGTTCCCTCGTAATATGCCCTTAGTCAGGGATGTGCAGTAGCCCCAATCCGTTTCCAGGATGGTAAGGCACTTTCCGCGATTGCTCCATTAGCGACTTCCCACTCCAACCCTTTACCAGGATTGTTGTCCAGCGCCTTTCTAATGGTTCGAGACACATTATATCCCTTTTAGCTAACTGCTCAGGCCAGCATTAGCTCTTGTGAGATGACGTCGTAATGTAGTGAAGTACATTATAGTATGTTGCAACTCGAGCAGATTTGAATAAATGCCCGGGTGCCCCAATACCAGGTCTGTCACCGAACTCACAAAGAGAAGCACTTACATCTTTGGAGGAATAGATTGTTGTAGTGGTGGTTTTGTGGTTGTTTTGTGCAAGCCCAAATCCAAGGTAGAGGTCGTGGGAACCCAGCACCTTTACATAAGCAGATGTGACAACTTTTATTCCGGTGAAACAAGGGCATATAGGGAGATTCTAGCTCCCAAGAAATGCTCTAATAAGTAATACAAGAAGTTCTTGGGAAAGATTAAAATCTTCACTATGAGGGTGAAATGAGCAGTTCTTTCCTGGAAATAATGTACCAATCACATTATAATTTCATTTGGCACAAGGTTTGCTTTTCCAAAGCAAAATTTTGAAATGATTATGTAATCAAGCACGTGACCTTTCCCACAACTTGGGAAACATGTTGTGGCCGCATTGCAGCCTCATTTTGGCTGCGGAAACCACTCTTTCCACAACTCTCTCATTCCTACACTCAAGACCAATGGGCAGACAATCAAGAAAGAAGAAAGCAAACATAGCTAATGCATGAAAAGGGACTGCAGCACTCAGAAGTGTGTCCAATCGTATAAGGCCCCTATCTTTCTGATCCTAGCACCTAGCAGAGAAACCACACCAGAAAATGCTACTCAGCCAGAGCCTGAGAGCCTGGATACAAGAGACACAGACTTTCTGGCAGTGAACCCTGAAAAAACCACTGTGTCAAGTACCGGTTCCCGATCGGGATCCGACGGAGGTACGAGATACGCCTGAGGGATGAAGTGCGTATAAGCAAGATGAAGTGGTCGAGATGTAGAGGGAAAGTATCGGAGTCCGAACGGAATACCGAACCCGTATACTGGAAGGGAAAGGCTTGGCTTCAGCTCGTGCGCTGCGCCCTTCTCTACGCCTGGTGCCCAATTTCGGAGAGAGACTCGGAGGAGGACAGAGTCCGAGAGGAAGAGTATAGGGCAGACTAAGTCGATATTCAAACTGAAGTCTAACTACCGACATGGCTTGTATTTATACGAGAGTAAAGTATTAGTGGGGATATAATGTAAGTACCGGAGCTTCGGAGTTCCGAGTGGGTCCGTGATGGACTGAGTCGTTATGAGTCAAGTGGAGTCAAGCCGACTCGGATACCATCGGCTTTCCGGTGGCTCCGTGATGGAGAAGCATAAGACGTAACCTAGGAGTCAGAGGGAATCATATGTAGTACGAACCAATAGAACAAGGGGGAATACAGAAAGGCAGTGTCGGATATAATCGGGATCGGAGATCGTCGGAATCCGATGGCGTCCGAAAAGGATGTGAAGTCACAGCACGTGACACACTGTTCCAATCCAAGAGCGGAAAATATCTGAAAGGACTGCAAGACGTTGGTTGAAGGCTCTAGATTTTCGGTTTGGCTGCCGTAAAAATGGCATGTATTTTGATGGTCATGAGAGAGAGGATGTTGTTGCATATCGTGATGCATTTGTGAAGCGATGGATTGAGGAATATGAACCACAGATGGCTAAGTATAATCACGATGGTGTTGCAATTGGAATTCCAGGAGGAACTGGCCCAGATGGAAAACCATTTTGACTCATCCTTGGTACACACGATGAATCAACCTTCTATCTTCATGAACACAGCAAATCTGGATGGATACACCCATCTTTCAAAGCAGCACCAGAACCAAAAGGGGGAGGGGAAGTCTCAGAGATTCTGGTTCCTGAGTGGGGACGTCTAGTACATGGTGACCAAGAAGCCCGGTTATTTTTTGAGGCAGGCAAAAATCGAGATGGCTATTTTACCAGTGCTGAGCTGCTTGACCAAGTGGAAAATTGATTGATACATTTGAAGCAAGGGTGGGAGGAACTGCTACCTTATTGCTTGCCTTGACAATGCTCCTGGTCATCAAAAAAGGGCACCAGATGCACTCTCTGTTCGTAAAATGCCCAAAGGTCCAAGCACAACATAGGGACAAACTGTTCAGATGCATAAAGGCTCTCCACCCAATTTGCCACCTCAAGATTTTCATTGGTCTGAGGACCACCCTACAATGCACTGGTTGGGAGATTCAAGATTTTCAGCACAATTTATGTTGAAAAATGTTGTTTGTTTTTCAGACATTTTTCACTGAAAAAAGTGGTGAAAAATTCAAATCTTTTTCACCTCTTTTGAGCTTCCTTTTGAATTTTTCACCTCGAACTCACAAAATAGTGAAAATGTTTTGAGTTTTTCACTACCTTTTCGGTGAAAAATGTCTGAAAAACAAACAACATTTTTCACCATTAATTGTGCTGAAGAACTTGAATCTCCCAACCGGTGATGCCAGGCTGGTTTAAGGGAATGGAACAAATCTTAAAAGAACATAACCTTTGGAGAGATGGGCTCTTGGCCCAATGCCCTGGTTTCAAATGTCAGAAAGGGGTCACTGACTGTTGCTGTCGGCAGATTCTCTTTCACCAACCAGATTTTGCAAACCAGAAATCTGCACTTCCGGAACTTATTGAGAGCCGGGAACATATTTGTGATTTTTATCCCAAATACCACTGTGAACTCAACTTCATTGAGATGTACTGGGGTGCAGTAAAGTTCAAATATTGCAAAAGTCCCAGGACCAGTAACATGGGAGAGATGAGAGTGAATGTCAAAAGGTGCCTTGATGATGTGCCAAACCTGTCCATTCTTTGTTATGCAAATAGAGCGGCACGGTTTATTTCAGCATATGCACATGGCCTGGATGGGTCACATATTTCCCATGTTGACAAGAAGTATAAAAGCTATGGAAAGACCACCGGATTCACCCAGTCAGAACTTCAGTCTCTTAAAAGGGAATACAAAAGCCATAGGATGTTACCAGATGTTAGAGAAATTAAGACTGAACTCAATATATAAATTTTTCTTCTGATTTTAATTGAATTTTTTTTCAAACATCCGAATTTTGAAACTGTGATGTGTGATGTCACGTGTTACAGTAACGGCTGACTAAAGGTGCTGGGTTCCCACGACCTCCACCTTATTGCTGACCTGAATAGGCTGTTATGGTTGAATAGGGGCATTATTCAGTCAGATTCTGCCCAAGAACCATAAATTTGGTGGGTTTGCAGCAGGAAATCCTATTAGGACATAGTTCTGGCTCAGAAAATGCATGATCCTTGATGAAAACAGTGGAAAATTGTGCCTGCAAATGCATAAATCTTCCGAAAACCTTATGCATTATGCATTATGACAAAAATGCATAAAATCCCAGCCTACCAAGTTGGTGGACACCCAAACCCTATACAATACTAGCATTATGTATTATGACCTAATAGGGGCAGTCAGAGTAGACGGTTTTGGGCGGTTCTGGTAGTCGGTTTTGAAAACGGTTCTGATTTGATTAATCGTGGGAGAATCTTTTAAAATTCAAAACCGACTCGAAAATCAAAACCGTCTGCTGAACCTCGGCTGGAGGAGGTTCTACAACGGTTCTGACACGGTTCTGGTTTGGCTTTCTATAGTCCTCTAAATACAATACATTTTTTTGTGACTCTCGTTGCTTACAAAGAATCCCCGCCTTGTCTCCGCATCTCTTTTTCTGCACGCACCGCCGGTTGTTCATGTCAACAATTCCGAAGACAACAAAGAGAGCTGCCACAGTCTCCGCCAGAGCCCAGGCTGTCGGTGCCGTGGCTGCTGCTGAAGCGAAAGATGCCTTGGCTGAACCAGTAAAAAGAAAATGTGGGCGTCCGAAGAAGGTGGTCCAGCCCGAAGTCCCTGCTGTCCAGATACTCGAGGAGGAAAAGGAGGAGACGGAGGCAGATGAGCTGAACAACGACAGCAGTACAGTGGCTGCTGAGGCCGCGCCGTTTGTTGACAATGCTTTAATTGAGTGCGTACTCACCCTTGCATCGTTGTGCTCGATCTACTAAAATACTTGTCAAGTTGGAGCGATGAACTTGTCTGGACCCTGATCTCTGCTATTGAGAGCGACACCGACATACGCGACGGCCTGTTCCCCGGTGTCGGCGCCATCAAGCGAAGTGGCGGGACGCCCAAGACCCACCACTACTACAATCTTGCCGTGATCTGCTTCAAAGACCATGAAATCTACAAGGACTCCTTTGCTGCGAACCCAGAGCACAATGAAGTTCTCCTCGGCAAGCAGAGAAAGCTGTGGACCGAGAAAGTAGGGAACAAAATCAAAGCGTGAGTGCGCACCAAAGACCTCCGCCAAGTACATGTTCATGACGGTCCTCAGACTGATTAAGAAGGCTCGCGATAATATCCTCGAGATGGGCCAGACAGGAGCCGGCCTCGACAGCGCAGATGATATTGAGCCTGAATCGGCCTTGGCGACGAAGTGGGGTGAGTTTTCATCACTTGTTAAAGTGGTACAGACACTAAATTGAAGTAGATCTCATTGAGAAGGAATCCCCTTGGTTCTTCAACATGCGGGCCTTGATCGCAGCGCGACCAAATCTTCAGCCTGTCGGTCTCGACAACAATGACACTGGCTTGGAAACGGACTTACTTCTTCGCTTGCGCTCCGACGATGACGTGTCAAGCGCACCGGCAGACGACGACACGCAGGATTTACCGAGCCAGCTCTCCGACCCAGACTATAGGCAGGATATCAACTCGGACGACAGCGACGAGAAGCTTGTTGCTGGACCCACTCTCGCAGGTGCAAAGTGATCGTGTGAGGTGGAGAAGGTCGAGAAGGGGAATGGAAAGGCCGGGCCAGAGCCCCCGGTGAAGAAGCCCAAGACCGGGCCTCAGAAGGGCACGTCGCTCCCAGCTGCGCCCGTTGTTGTGCCTGCAAAGAAGATGAGTACCAAAGATAGGTTCACCGCCACTGTTTTGGCAAAGGAGGAGACGGCGCAAGGGCAATTGAAGATGAAGCGAGAGAAGTATAGTTCTCAGAAGGAGGTTGCGCTGGCAAAGATCGAGGCCGAGAAGGAGGTACGGCTAGAAAAGGCGCGGACGAAGCGGGAGGAAAAAGCGGCCAAGTCAGAGAGAAAGCGCCTCCAAATGGATCGGGAGTATCAGCTCCGGCTAGCACAGATACAATCGCAAGCTGGGTCGAGCTCCATGTCGTTCTCGGGCGCCGGCGTTGGTGGATCATCCCATGGTGACAGCGCTTTCACAGGCTTTGACGGGCTTCCGAGGTTCCCCAATACCGATTTCGGAGCGCCGTCGACGTTTGGCAATGGGCAGTGAGCCCCCACATACTTTGTTCTCCTCATACACACTCCAATTCACGCTTCAATGAGATGCCCTTCTACGACTCTCAAGATACTTATTCGTTCCCCTATTACTCTCCTATTAGTCCGAAAAATTAGCCACTCGTAGATGTTTTCTTAGGAACTCATCTCGCACAGTCTAGGTTCCTTGAATCAATCTAGTAATTCTTGAAACCGAGTGAGAACACCGAGTATGTGATGAAGTAGCTCGCAAGTCGATGCATTGCCTAATTAGGAAACTCTACAATCCCCGCTCCTCCGCCCGCCTCGCAGACTGTCTTTGCCTCTTCTTCTCCTGGGACCGAAACAACTTCGCTTTCAGGGCCTCCCTAAAACATTTGCCATCACTATTGCGTCCCCGGGCAGCGCCGCCGGCCCCAACGTCTGAGGCTGAAGACCCGTCATCGCTCGACGACAAGCCCTCGGCGATAAATGGGGCCGGGTGGTCAGAGTCCGTGTCTTCCCCGTGTTCCTTCTCCTCGCACTCCATCGCAAATGAGTGGATGCCAATACACGCAGAAAGCCAATACGTCGCAATCTTGTGGCTTGATTCATCTGTAATATTGACGCGGAGGTGCTTCAAAGAGTGGAATCGGCCTTTCAAAAAGCCGATTGCGTGTTCGGATCGGATGCGAAGGATAGAGACATGGTTGTTGAATGTCTCGTTATCATCGTCGAGGCTGGCCGGCTTTTTATACGGAGCCGTAACCCAGTCGTCGAGCTGAAAGATCTGTCAGAATTGTTGGTGACAGGATGAATGGATAACGAACGGTGTATGCCGAGTCGGCCCAAATCCACTCGCCATCGGGGAAAAGATCTGCGTGTTGGTGGAAGATTTTTGAGTCTTGAAATGCAAGCGAGTCGTGAGTGCTCCCCGTACGACCGTAACTAAAGTCAATTATCCTGAGGTTCGGAAGATTCACAATCTAGTAGTTGGGTTGAGTATACGGCTCTTGAGACATTCCAATTAAACACGCACCTGGAAATTCAAGGAGTAGTTGCACTTTCTATCAAAATAACTCTCTCCATACCAGGTCGGGCGCTGGTCAAGAGGAACCAAGGTTCCATCGACAAAGCACCAGCCATTTCTCCAGGCCATACACGAGTGGGCCTGTACCCACTCCTTTTGCACGGTCCTTTTCCGGAGTTGTGGGCATACGGACAGCATTTTGCATGAATCCCGGTCGAAGGACCGCAGTCATGACTTGGCGGGTAATTAGGTGAACGGTCCCTTTTCCCATTCCAGCCCAATTGGCAACGGCTTGAATGCTCGCTGCATTCCCATCATGTCCGAACCGATAGAGTGCGACAGCGACTTGTTGTTCCACCGGGAGCTGAGGATGGTTGGAATTATTGAAGAAAACAGGGTCGTCTTGAAGCGCCGCAACAAGTGCATCAAAGGTGAGTGGACTGACACGGAGGTTCTGTCGGAAGTGATCTGCACGGCTGTTCTTCAGCGCTGTGAGGACGTGATGGAGGTATGATGGGCTGCGAGGAAGGGTGTCTCGAGGCTGCTCATAGCGGTGCTCGTACATATTGGTGAACTCGGCTCGAATCCATTGACAAAGTCGTGGTGGCTGAGTCGCTTCATCTGAGTCTCCACTGTCTGAGTTTTCGTCGTCGCCCCAATTCCAGTCAATTTCCGAGTCAGACTCAGAGTCCGATGACCCAGAGGAGACAGAGAAGAGATCAGGCATGTTCACATCAGGTTCTGAGCTCGACGAGGAGTCCGAAAGGCTGTCAGATTCTGTGTCACTGTCCACTGAAATATCTGACATGAAACGCCGGTTAGGACCTAGAATATCACCCCATTGGGAGTCAGATGTTGACACGCTACTCTCCGAAGAGGTGCCTGAGCTGTCGGTCGAGCTGTCGCTGGAGGTGTCAGAGTCTACACCCAAGTTTGTGTCGAAGCGTGCTTTGCGCAGCCCGGGATTCTCGCGGCAAGCTCGGGCCGCGGCACGCCGGCACAACAAAGCTCGTCGCTGGCGCCCTTTGTTGTGGCGAATGAAGGACTTCATCAGACTCTCCACGCGCTGAGAGCGTCTAGTGGCGGCGGGCATTAGGAAGTAGGTCTGGTACAGCCACAAGGGAAAATAGTAAAGTGAAAACCGGAGTCGCAAGAACCGCCTTTCAAATCGGGTCGGTCAAAATTCAGATTAGGTTCTCTCACGGTTTTGACCAAAGCATTTTCCAGAACCGTTTACAAAACCGTGTCGAGAACCGACCCAAAACCGCCTGAAACCATCTACTCTGACTGCCCCTAATGTGTTATGAGAAATCCTACTGTATATAAATGGGGTGGAAACAAGAAACAAGGAGAGAAAATATTGAGGAACAAGGTGCATGGGATGTAGAACGGTGATTGATGTGCTCAGAACCTATATAAGAAACACACAAATAACCCCACTTGACTCGAGAGCGGCACAGAAACAGTCCAGAGACTGTTCCAACAACCAACAAACAAATCAAACAGCAGTATATGCACGTTTCCAGAAGATCCCGACGAGTTACAGCCCCTAGTACAGCCCCTTGTAAAGGTTGTAGGGAGAGGTTTCGTATCTCAAAGAGACGGTAGAGCAAACTGCGTAGAACGTGTTTCTAGACACAGTGGAAACATTGTTTCCAAACAAAATAGATTTATAGCTTCGCAGCGTATGTGTGTGTGTGTGTCCAAGTGACAGAGAAACAAGTTTAAAGTAGTCCCGTAGACTCAAGTAAGGCCCCTAGTTTATAGGCCAAGAACGTTCACAGAGCTTTCCCTAAGAGGTACTCTCTGAGCAACACCAGCAGTCACGTTTCCAAAGTTTTCCCTTGACGGTACTTTCTGAAACCCGCTCCGCAAACAACAACAATAATGTTTCTTTCAACAGAGTCCCAGATCTAACAGATTCTCAGAGTTCAGACAGTTTCCAGGCAAAGCCCAAGTGCGTTTCCAGAATAATATGTGATTCAGAAACAATTAAGATTTCGACTAATAGTGCTACTCTATAAGAGTGCGTTCGCTGAGGATCCCAGATCAACCCAATGTGCAAGCGTATAGCCTACTAGTTTGGGGGAAGATGCTGTGTCCATCGTAGAAACACCCTCGGATACTTATACAACCGCCAAGACACTGTTACAAAGCCCAAAACACGATCCCAATGAGTCAAAAGTCCGTTTATCCGCCTCTTTAACCGCGTTTCCATCGGTTGTTCTTCCGAGCGTCTCCTCCCATTGGTTCCCAACTGCGAGCACGCCATGTTCCCTTGCCAATTACGAGGCAGGAACCCGTCAGCAGCACCCCTGTATTATTCAGAGGGTGTGTCGATCACCGATAGATCGACACTGCATCTCGTTCGACCTGTTTCTGCTTCAACTCACATCTCCCCTTGGTTCCAACCACGGAACTTGATAATACTCCTTTGTAGGTCTCGGCAGATACCCATTTCTCTAGGGTTTCCCAGAAAGGTTTCTTGAGAACGAACCTTAGAACACTTTTAGAGTTGTGATCTGGATCCACAGAATAGCCGACCACCTGTTTCGGTGTATCCGCATTCGATGGAAACCAGCAACTCTGGCAACCGAAACACTCATGACCAAATGCGTCTCCCCTAGCGTCCCAACACAACACAACACATTGCCAACTCCCGTTCCTTTGACCCGTTTCTGTTGCTTAAGTGGATGTTGGAAACAAGTCAAAAGAAGTTCCTTGACTTATTATTTGGCTGCACGTTTCCCTTACAGTTTTCAGGGCGAGACTAGCCAATGGACGTTCTAATTCCTTAAAACGTCCACCCGTTTCTCTGTGGTTCGCCCAACAGCTACCAGGAACCAGTACTGTTGCATAGAAACAACAGTTTCAGCAATGAGCACGATCAGAAACACGCAAAATTACATGTATCTAACCATGGCCCAATTACTGGCTTATCAACGGATTCGAGCAGTCCATCTATATGATTTGTAGACCTATAAAGTCTTGCTTCCCAAAGAGAACTAAAGTTCAAATTGCCACAATCTATACTGGATTGGAACCTCGAACTTGCACGAGGATTATAGTGTTTGAATTGTTGTAGTCGCATTATCGAACCACGTATTCATTTACAAAGGTTTGGTTTGTGGTTATTTCACTGCTAGCCCGATAGTCACCGTTTCAGCGGCATCCGGCCTCACACCTCGTGAGCGCTGCGTCTACGGACTGTGCACTCGCGAGTCCCTCTTCAGCAATCTGAAGCCTACAAGACCCGCATCACATTGTTAGTGTGGGAACTTGGTGTACTGACCATGGCCTGATATTGATCATCTGGTCATCATCTCGATCTTAGCATTCTTAACTTGGTATCCACATTTTTGCTTTACTCACTCCTGATTGCCTTCAAAAGTTATTCATACTCACTGGGAGTCGATTCCAACAAGACAGCTATATTTTCTCCAGCTTCCCGGAACATTGTGAAGGTGATGAATTCTGAGCAGGCACCCAGGCTCAAGCGGCGCGCTGAACAAATTCACTGCACTGCAGGAGTTGGAGGAGAGAGAGATTATGACACAGAGCCATGTATGTTTTCCCATGTCCTCTATATGCCAAACCTGATCCTGTTCAGAGTTGAGTTGCAGCTGCTGGGTGATGCACAAGAGAGGGGTGGGAAAGGCTGTGAGTCTTCAGCTGAAACTTGGAAGTGGTTACCATTCCCACACTGACAAAGGAACAAAGAGATTGGCAAATGTTTGTGCAACGCCATGGCAAATGCCATGGCAAGTGTCCATCCCATGTTGTTGAAATGTAGCACTTGCCAGCTGTGTATATTAAATAGTTCTTACATCCTCACTCTACAATTCCGGGTTGATAAGGGAGCGAATTTGAGGGTCAACAGTTCATTTGGTTAGGTGGCCAACTAGCCTGTTATTTGGCCATGTTGGACTGCTGCCCGAAAGAAATTCACTGCAACATCAAATCTCCAGATAATTTGATCAAAGTGGTCTTGAATTCTTTGTAGGATACCTGCCTTCATTCTGACATAGTTGGGCTTCCATCCGTTCAGTGCGCTTATTGAGGATGAGGCATAAATGATTAGGTGGTCAAATAGGTGGTTGCAAATAGTATTGCAATTAGAAGTTCATTAATTTCTACTTGGGATTTTGCAAGGCTGTTCTTTCATTTTTGAAAAAGGAAACAGAGGTCAATGGTAGCAGAAGTAGTGGCTCTCATAAGGCGGAGATGGTGCTTTCATCCAGAGGGATAAATGGTGAAGCATTCAATGTAGCAGGCATGTGGCTACATTAACTTGAGTACATATGCATTGTACAGCACATGTGGGATGGCAGTATGGTTTTGTTTCAAGTAGTTTATCTTGAGTTGAATCTGTCATTCAAATCCACAATCAAAGGGATCCATACCTTCATCCCTGTCCTTGAAAGGGGCTGTGATTAACACCTGTTCCATGTTTCAAGAAGGCCCTCATCCCAAATCTGTCTATAAGGCTTCAAGCAGAAAAGGTGATGTGGGTGTTAATGAAGAGAATGGAAGGTCTTACAATCTGAATAGGGATAGGAGGTTGGGATGAGTGAAGCTAAGGGTAAAGAGGGAGGGCAAAGCACGCACTCCCTGGGGACAAGAAGGCAAGAAAAACTGAGCAAGGCAAACATGGGTGATGGGGGAAAAGCACGCACATCCTAGAGACAAGAAAGCGAGAAAAAATTGAGCAAGACAAACATGGGCGATGGGGAAAAGCGTGCACATCCTAGAGACAAGAAGGCAGGAAAAAGTGAGCAAGACAAACATGGGTAATGGGAGAAAAAAAGCACGCACTGCCTAGAGACGAGAAGGCGAGAAAAAGTGAGCAAGACAAACATGGGTGATGGGGGAAAAGCATGCACTCTCTAGAGACGAGAAGGCGAGAAAAAGTGAGCAAGACAAACATGGGCGATGGGGGAAAAGCACGCACTTCCTAGAGACGAGAAGGTGAGAAAAGTGAGCGAGACAAACATGGGCAATGGGGGAAAAGCACACACATCCTAGAGACGAGAAGGCGAGAAAAAGTGAGCAAGGCAAACATGGGCGATGGGGGAAAAGTACGCACTCTCTAGAGACGAGAAGGCGAGAAAAAGTGAGCAAGACAAACGTGGGCGATGGGGGAAAAGCACGCACGAACTAGAGACGAGAAGGCGAGAAAAAGTGAGCAAGACAAACATGGGCGATGGGGGAGAAGCACGCACTCTCTAGAGACGAGAAGGCGAGAAAAAGTGAGCAAGAACAACATGGGTGATAGGGGAAAAGCACGCACTCTCTAGAGACGAGAAGGCGAGAAAAAGTGAGCAAGGCAAACATGGGCGATGGGGGAAAAGTACGCACTCTCTAGAGACGAGAAGGCGAGAAAAAAGTGAGCAAGACAAACGTGGGCGATGGGGGAAAAGCACGCACGAACTAGAGACGAGAAGGCAAGAAAAAGTGAGCAAGACAAACATGGGCGATGGGGGAAAAGCACGCACTTCCTAGAGACGAGAAGGCGAGAAAAACTGAGCAAGACAAACATGGGCGATGGGGGAAAAGCACGCACTCTCTAGAGACGAGAAGGCGAGAAAAAGTGAACAAGACAAACATGGGCAATGGGGGAAAAGCACGCACTCTCTAGAGACAAGAAGGCGAGAAAAAGTGAGCAAGACAAACATGGGCGATGGGGGAAAAGCATGCACTTCCTAGAGACAAGAAGGCGAGAAAACTGAGCAAGACAAACATGGGCGATGGGGGAAAAGCATGCACTTCCTAGAGACGAGAAGGCGAGAAAAACTGAGCAAGACAAACATGGGCGATGGGGGAAAAGCACGCACTCTCTAGAGACAAGAGGGTGAGAAAAAGTGAGCAAGACAAATATGGGTGATGGGGGAAAGCATGCACATCCTAGAGACAAGAAGGCGAGAAAAAGTGAGCGAGACAAACATGGGCGATGGGGGAAAAGCACACACTCTCTAGAGACGAGAAGGCGAGAAAAAGTGAGTAAGACAAACATGGGCGATGGGGGAAAAGCACGCACTCTCTAGAGACGAGAAGGCAAGAAAAAGTGAGCAAGACAAACATGGGCGATGGGGGAAAAGCACGCACTTCCTAGAGACGAGAAGGCGAGAAAAAGTGAGCAAGACAAACATGGGTGATGGGGGAAAAGCACGCACTTCCTAGAGATGAGAAGGCAAGAAAAACTGAGCAAGACAAACATGGGCGATGGGGGAAAAGCACACACTCTCTAGAGACGAGAGGGTGAGAAAAAGTGAGCAAGACAAATATGGGTGATGGGGGAAAGCATGCACTTCCTAGGGACCAATGGAATGTTGATTAGTATACTAGGAACACTATTACCATTCACAGTTGGCCCACCACGCACTTTTGCTTTCATTAATATATTCGAAATTCCTTGCATCTTTTCTTGATTGGCATGTTGCTGCAAAATCATCACTCTTCTCCCTCTCTCCCTATATTTTGATCTCACCTTCAACAGCCCCCACCCTGCGGCGGCCACAGCCACAAAGAGACCCATCAAATATGTTGTTGCCCAAATGCTGACAACCGCCTCCTCCACCATGTGTTCAAACAGATTCCATAACCTCTCATCCTCACATATCACGCCTCCTTCCACCGCCTTTTGCAAGTGTTCATACCAGTGTTCAATGGAATACTCCACAACAACATCAGACTGCCTCCCTGCATTGACAATGACCTCCAAACAGCTTCTTGCTGTTACGAAGTGTGCATGGCCCGTGAGGATACGGAATTCCTCTGGTGCGGGCCCATCCATGATATAATCACGGAAAGACTTGTGTATCTGTGGTGTTGCTTCCTCAAATGATGTGGCTGTGCCTGGAATCAAGACACTGCGCATCTGCCTCAGGAAGTGGCCAACATCAAAGTTTTTCTTGGGTATATCGGCGAGTAAAGCAATGATTTGAGAAGTAGTCAATGGATTCTGAAGGACGAGGATCGTTCCAATAACATGCTGAAAGCCACATAAGCGATTTTCATGGCGCAGTTTCAGCACAGCTTGTGCCTGCTCATTTGTAACTTGGCCAAGATCTTTGGCTATATCCTCAAAGGAGGTCAAAATGACCTTGTACAGAGCCTCGAGCTCACCAATACCCAGTAGGGTAAATTGATCAAAGACTGTATTTTGACAAGCCTCCCCGTCATTTTGTATCTGAGCCTCAATCCAGTGAAGAGCAGTAGCAGCATAGTGGAAGAGGCCATTTGCTTTGTCAGATAACTTCCGCAGTTCTCTGGGGTGTGGCCAATTCTCCCAGCCAGGCTCATCTGGTGTAACCTCCTTTATCTTTGCAAAGATGAACTTTTGAACTTCATTCACTGATAATTCTGTTCCAAGGGCACATTGTTTGAACACTGTGAGCTCAAGAGTTTTAGAACTGGAGATATCGGCCCAGTGCTCTGGTCGAGAAGTAATGAGGAATCGGACATTATCAGGTAGGTCACAGTCCCTTGGTGCAATTGATAACAGGATATCTAGTACGCTCTTGGCAGCATTCTGGAGCTCATCCAGTGCATCAATGAGAATGATGACCACACCCGAGGTTCTGCAGAGTTCCCGGATCGGAGCTAATAGAAGTTCCTCTACTTGCTTCTCCCTAGGAGGGAAGCCGTCCTTCAGCACATCATGAATAATGTCAGCAGCAGCTGGAGAGAATTCGGCGAGCTGCTGTGCAATAGTGGGAATAATTTTGGCTGGATCAATTGTTTCAGGGATGTTACGAGAGATAAAGAACTGAGCTGCGACAGGTGTGTGCTTCTTGCGAAGATTTTCGACAACAGTTGCAGAGAGTGTTGATTTTCCGCTGCCTGCTATACCTGTGATCCAGAATATATGTTCCTTGGTGAGAGGCTGTGGTGATAGCCACTCCAAGATGTCTGCTTGGATTTCCACACGGGTACCGGCTGCACAAAGACTCTTGCTCTGATCTGTGAATTTATGGAGTGCTGCAACATGGCCAGAGAGCTTCTCCTTGATGGATTGCAATTCTTTGAATTGGTTCATCAGCTTCAAGATCTTTACAAGCCATAGAAGAGCATACTAGTTGCATCAGGATTTGTGAGATTGACATTGCTGTCGCGGATTTCGATCCTGGCTCCTTCACCTGGTCCACCAAGACCTCCACCTTCCCCACCCTGCCCTCCGGGACCCCCAGTCCCACCATAAGCTAATGACCAATGAATGAGCCATGACTTCGACCTAGATTCATGCAATATGACAAATACCATGCATGTTATAAGTTGGTCCAACTAGCATGCCAAATCATTTTGAGTGAGGAAGCAAATACAAGTTAGATATCTTGAAATGACTCACGAGGCCTGGACTGCGCAGTATCCGACTTATCTGGGTTTGTTTGTGAATTGCTGCAGATATGTGGAATAGCAAGACACACTAGTCTTAGCGATATCAGCCCCTTTCACCGAATCTTCCCCATTATCGGCACGCCTGCGGGCACTCTCAGCGTCAGCGGGCATGACTAGATTGAAGCAATCAGCAGTGGCAGGAACGCGAACGAAAAGACTCACTCGCAGTTTCACCGGGTGCCGGTCCTTGCCTGTTAGATGGTGCTGGTGTCGTGCTTCGAGATGGTCGAGGAGAGGGTCTCGGACTGAATTTCTGAGTGAGTTTTCGCCATCCGTCCTTGAGCAAGTTGGGCTTTGGCTGCTTTGGGTGGTCAGACATGGACGTTGTGGAAAGCAAGGTGGAAGGACGTTGCAACGTGTGGTCAACGCTCAGTTCCACGTCCCACGTCACTCTGTGGCGCTGACAGCCATCTCAATCGATCCTGACAGGTTCCATATACCTGCCATGTATCCGCGCGAACAGGGTTCCTGAATTCAGGCCCCAAAACCCACGCTTTGACCGTGCGGGAGTAATATGGGCAAAAACGACGCTAAGGAATGGATTGCCAGGGATTATTGGTCCGCGGGTGCAGCTTAAGTGAAGTCTCGCTATCGAGGCCGGTAAGCCAAGGGTGGTTGGTGCTCGATCCCGACAGTGTTGTCTTGAACGGTATCGACGAGAAACGAAAACGAAAACGCGGCAAGGTGCGGCATCATCATTCGGCTGAGGAGGTCATCAGACGGAGCTCGCTTATTGTCGAAACATCCGGAACACGCCCACGTGTTGTACACACTTGATTCTACACCATTTCGACTACACTTCCTGTTCTTCACTCATGTTCCTTAGTTCAAAGGGCCCTTGATTCCATGGCCCGACCCCTGTGGTAGCTAGTAAGTACTGTTGACCAGGCCACGACGGTGGAATTCTCGAGCTCCGTATTGGTTTCAGCACAGATTTAAATTGAATGAACCCCACGGAGTAAATAGCAACCCTGAGCAGGTCCGAGAGCACGATAAAAGGGCTGGTCAGTCAAACCTTTCTCTACTTTCCCCCCGTTTGCGCCCCCACTCCGAAGTTTTGCAAAACTAACGAGTGGAAGCTCGTTATCTGGTTGAACTCGATCGACAAATGTGGGTTTCCAGAACAGTCGGTGAATCTAAACTCATCTGCTTTCAAGGTACTGTTATTGGCCGCGTTGGAGCAATCGAGCAACCCGCGCAGCTTTTGTACTGGTCTGGAACGTAATTTTCCAAGCCATCAAAACAATTACCGGTCACACATTGAACTTCAAAGCCTTTTCACCGAAATCGAAGCTCCTGGGCGCAATAGGTGACTCTGAGGGAGCTCAGGCCCAGGGGCTTGGAGATGTGGTCATCCTGCGACGCATGAATTCGATGAATGGGGCTGGTACGGATGTTGATTCAATCTTGATGTTGATATGGAAGACATGTATAGTGCACTTCAAGCGGTGAGTACCATGTTATCCATACTAATAGGCGCTGTTCCTCACGTATTCATGCAGCGGTGTTTTCGCGCTAAAGCCATACATCACTGAGAACGATCTTGCTTATCTCCTTGGCTTTTCCTACCTTCTCTCCAGCGAGGAGATCGAGCAGTACTACATGTTCTGTGAAAACTCACCCACAAAGCAGGTCCAAGGTGGGTTCAGAATAAGCTCAAGTTTGTTACGACTCCTGATTACCTTTGACAGATTGGTGGGCCCATAAACAAAGTTATCCATGGTTGCTGCCGTCTTTGAATCGTGAACTCTCGCATTTTGACAAACGCCATTGGGACCTCACCCCTTCCGATTCCAATCCGATCGAAGGGAGTCACGCGCAGGAAAACCAAGTCAACAGCACCAATCGGACGCTTCTTGAAGCTATTCTTCTGTGAGCGTGGCAAATTCAAGCCAGGAACAATTTACTGACCATAAATTTAGGGCAAAGAAACTCGATTGTGATACTGCACGAGTGATTTTAGCCACCTTGAAATCCGGAGTCCTCGAAAACCCCAACAATTCTCTTCAGGCGAGGTTTCGAAGCAAATCTCAGAGAGATGCACGAAGTCGAGAGAAGCGGAACGAAGCTCAAGCCCTCACCGGTAAGGAGGCAACGAGGTTTAGAGGGCAGGTAAATGCCGGAAAGCAGCAGCTAAAGGAGAAGGAGAAGGAAATAGCAGCACTCCGTCGCCTTGCCGTCGCCAACTTCAGATCTGAAACCAGTCTGTAGCGGGTCCCTCAAAGCCGTCAAAATTCACCCAGGGCTGTGCGTTGTCTTTGATCTTTGATTGTCTATTTGGCCGCCTGACTTTACTTCAGATGAGTCGCCGATTACCATCTTCGATGATGCGGACTTGGACCACTCTGCTTCTGGCCCCTCACGAATGGCGGCTTTGAATTTATTTCCAGCTCTGCGGCCTATGACTCCCATTGCAGAGCCACGGTCTGACTTTGACTACATGGCTGCACTCAACTCGGGCACCATGGATAGAACTTTCAAAGCCATCGCACAAGACTACCAAATGCACCCAGTTGACAGCGACGAGGGAGTGTTGGCATCTGACCCTTACCCTATACCCTACCCTTAAACACTTGTTTCCACAGTTCTTTACCATGCTTTGCTTACAGTCACTTCCGTCCAGTATCTTACAACTCAATTAATGTATAATGCAGTTCTCTGAACAACGGCTTGTGCCAAATCTGTAACTAGATTGACTGGAAGTCCGAGATATCAATATTGAACCAATGGCACAGACCCCCAGAACCACGGCGCCAAAGTGGCGATATGCACAGAACTGACGCCTACAAATGATTACCGGAAGTGGCTGTACCGGTGTTCCGAGATGCCGGGTGAGGACAAGATTTCATCAATGGCAATCACGGCCATCACGGCCATCTATATATATGTGTGTGTTTTCGTTTTCGTTTCTAGTATATACAGGCCCCCGGTCACTTGGGGTAAAGTCGGTCCGGATGTTTTCGGAAATTTGGTCAGATTTACTCTATGAAATCGGTCTTCAAGCCTCTGATTTACTCTATTTACGGTCGGCCGGATGGTCGCGGTTGATTTGGACTTTTTGATTTTGATTTCTGATCGGTGATGTCACGATCATGAGCGGGAAACACCGAAACTCAACGTACATCGAGCTCAGAAATATCGATGGGAATTTAATCTTCCTCCTCCTCTGTGTCTCCCAAATTCTCAAGCCCCATCTGAATGCATCTCTGGCCGCACTTGTGTTGAACTATAAAGCTCTGAATTCCATCTTCACCGTGATCTCCAGCGCCGCTATCACTGGAAATTCAATGACGGTTAGATAGGGTGAACAATAACAATATATGGAGCTCACCCGGATTGTGTATGTGACATTAGATCAAACAGAATTCCGGCTTTGTTTGATGGATTATGGCTCTCGGAACCTACACGGCAGTTTGAGTGGAATATGAACTGCAAAACCCGAAGTACTCACCTTGAATGTCGGCCAGTACAAGGGTTTTGTTCGAGTTCAGGTATGTGAAATGCTGAAAGACATTAATGGTCGCCCCTTGCTTGTCAGTGTGGTGAGGATGTTCAAGTGTGCCGGAGTACTTCCAAAAGTGAATATTGCTCCGTTCACGCTCAAGTAGCCAGGTAACAGAGGATATGATCTTGTTATCCATGATAGTTTCGTCCTTTTGGTCGTCCGAAAGCGCTTGATAGTCAGAGAGTTTGATCCCGGAGGCGGGAGACGGAATGAAGGATAGTGTGTCTGATGCATCCGTGGCAATCACACCCTCACAAGCAACAAGGAAATCAGTGACTTCGAAATCTTGGAATTATTTCGGTCAGAACCACTGCCACAACATGTGAATGAGACTTGAAACTAACCAGAGATGTCGATGTCCTCAGACTCACATTCCCCCTTGAAGTTTTCAAGAAAGAATTTTGCTCGCCCCAAGGTTATTGCCTCCCGGATGAGTTCGTCTTGGTTGGCAATGATAGAAACTGTGGTTCCCTTTCCGAGTGTATAGCAGCGCTTGGCCACGTAGCTCAGTTTGTTGTAGGTGACCTCACGGAGTAAAAAATTAGACCACATAAAAGAAGAACGGAAAGAACAAACCTTGAACACAAACTTCGACTTCCCCTTGCCGCTGTGTATATTTTCGATCATGACTGAGCCTGACAGCCCATCAGCATCGGGAGACCAAGTAATCGACTGGATTGCATTGGTTGGATCAGTAATATGGTTCCCGAAAAACAGTGTAGCTGTCGTGGCGTTGGCCATAGGTGGGTGCAAGGCAAAAGAAGACTTCAGGGAGCGTGAGCCCGTTGCTGTAATATTATTTGCACTCAGATACTTTGCACACATATGGTGTAACATACTGAGGCATGAGCGCTTGAGTGCAGAGCCACTGGCAAGGAAGCTCGTATTCCGCCCCCGCTTCTGGGGCTTCGACAGTGCATCAGGTGCGCGAGCTCCGGTCCGATTTTCGAACTAAATTATGAATTGGAACACATTCGGCACGGAAAACGAGACCATACCTTTGCCAATTCAATGTGTGCCTCGATGTAGACAATCGGAAATTTGCGGCTGCGAAACTTGGGTGGTGCTGTTTTATCGAGATTCTGACCGCTGTCCCTGAGGATGAGCTGCAACACATCTTTGAAGAGTGCTTGTGGCTCAATTTCAATGTGAACATTGTTCATTCGGGTAAAACGAAAGTCAGATCTGTTTTCATATGTCTCTCAGTTGAAGGAATAATGAACCGAGTCAAACCTAGGACATACCGGACGAGGCTGGCTTCACAGTCCTGTTCCCAACTTGAGTTTAAACTCGAGATTCCATTGGACACAATATCTGAACGATGTGAGCCTTTGAATGTTGAGGGCAAGTGCGACGAAGAAAACAAACCGGAAAATTTGGTGGTAGACTCGCGAATCACCTCGAATGTAGACAAGAACATGCAAGGTTTTGTTCGCACAAATGGCTCCAGAATGAAGACATAGCATTCGTTAGTAGCGAGATTGCTGCTTCGAAGAATAGCCATATTGGCACCAGTGATAGGAACCGTAGATTGTTGTGTTCGAATGCCGGACTCGTTGATATGGGCGGCATCCTTCCAATTATTGCGATTATACTGACCGAGATTTCGCAGTGACGCGGAAACACTTTGACCTACACAACACTTTGAGTCAATTCTCAATAGACGAAATTTGTGAATACCTTGAGAAAGCGACAAGATTGTGGCCGGGAGGACTGTAGTGGGCGAGGCAGAGGATGGCACTTGATTATCAATGTTTTTCTCTGTAGCGAATGAGTGTGTGGACAGAACTTGAATGAAGCAAACATTACGATTTTTATTGGCAGAGCCCACAATATTCCGTGGTGAGTCGTTGTGAAATAACTCCGCAGCCGGAGCACTGAGGAATAGCCTATATGGAAATCAGAATTCAATGTGCTCAGCCTGTTGTGAATGGAACTTACCAAAATTCGGGTATGCTCCGTTTCGGGTGAATTTGCGAGGATGGCACATTTCTGGCAGCGTCCAGGAGCGGTCTTGTGTTTGAAAAGGCCGAGACATGTATTTTCTCCAGTGCAAGATTGAACGAGGTCACCAGCACCTTCTGCCATCGAGTGCGACAGAGGAGGCCACAATCTTCTTCTGGTTGAAGGCACAGCTTAAATATCCAAGTGTTTAGGCTAACCGATGTCCACTCCGGCTCCCAGTAGACAAAAGAAGTAATATTGCATGGGAATTGAGCTGATAAATTGACCTGCCTCCAAAAGTACCACAAAAGATATCAATGTTGCGTGCGAAGAAGTTGCCCGCAAGCTCTTGCAGCTGACTCCGACTTTTCCCAGCCAAATAATCGGCCCATTGTGTCTATTGTTATGTCCACCGAGTCACGAATAAATGGCTTTGATTGGATCAACCAGAACAATTGCTTGCTGCGTGTGACTCGACTTGAGTTGAAGCGAAACGAGTCAATTTCAGTGGATTCTCCCACAGTTGAATTGACTTCTGCATTAGGTCTTCCCAACCGTTCTGTATAAAACCTCCCGTCTAAGGATTGTGCTGGCATGGTCAATACAACGGGGAGCAACGGCACTGACAACGGTGTCTGTACGGTGCATTCCAATGGTCTACTCTGCTGTGACACTGACTATGGATCTCAGTCCCACCTGATACCGAACTCAGGAAAATTCTGTTTGATTACGCCCGCTGATCTCTGCGTTTGAACTTGAGGCTTCGATACCTTGAACGAGATCATCAAATTACTATTGGGTATGTGTTTTCCGCTGTCTTATTTTTTTTCTCAAGCTCCACTGACATTGGGTATTGGGCAGTTTAACAAAGCTCAAGGCCCTCAATCGGCAATTTGATGTTCCAACTGCACGCAAGTTCAAGGCAGTAGAAGAAGCGACATCTGCCATCGCTGATATAATTGCGCGCGATGTTCATCAAAGCCAGGGGCCGGATACCGTTAAAAAGGTAATGTCATTGAGGTTGAATCTCACAGTGCCTCGGTACATCTTTATAGTCTCTGTTGCTTGATCCTCCAAACTCACAATTATTTGGCAGTGCTTTTGTCCATTCAACAATGAAGGGCTTGGTTGGCCAGTGTCCCTCGGATATGCGCATGCCAGGGAGAGGCAAGGGGCCTAAGCAACGCTCTGCTCTCAACGCCATTGGTATCTTTCAAGAGATTCATACTGATGGTCACGAGAAACTCGGCGAAAAGGCTCTTCAAATGGGTTCGGGAATCGGAATCGACACGTATGGGATGCGAGACCACGTCGGAAAGGTACTCTGGCTAGTGGTAGTCCCAAATTCGCGCTTGAGCGACACCATTGGACATGTTTTTTTGGACATGGTATCGAAATATGGAGGTATGTGGGCCATTTTTCTCGTTGTTTTTGTAATAATATCTTTCAAAGCCATCTCAGTGCAGGTTACCTTCGATGGCGGTAGTGAATTGGGTTGGTTGGCCGCATTTCAGACTACTTTGAGGTGTGTCTATCCTGCTGCCTAACATTTAATACTGAGCATCGGTTTCAGGGAAGTCTTTGCTCCAGACCTCTCTGCTGAGGAATGGAAGCCAGTTGTTGCTAGTCTTGTGTTTACCGCGGGGGTTCGATTGGAGTGCGTCGTTATTATGTAATCTTATGTCAGCATTCTCCGATTCCCTTCCCTTAGCACAACACCATTCAAATTCGATGAAGTTTGGTGACAGACAACATTTAATACCGCCTATCTAACCTTCTGTCTATTCAGAATGTTAACAAAGTGCGTAGAACTTGTTGCCTCGAATATCCGGTTCGATTTGGGTTTGATCAAGCCGAAATTTTGGCTGAAGTATAAATCAATGAAAACTTAAAATATTCCTTAAGGAAAAATTGAGGCAGGTAAGAGGAGTATCAAAATGAGTATCTGGTGGTTCCTGCCGCAACAGATGTGTTATTAACACGAAACAAAAAGGTTGTAGACACCAGGATTCGAACACACGCGGGGATGAATTACATAATAAGAAAGCACTGCGATCGGACCCCCGCGGTAACCAACAGACTCTATACAGCGAGGTACAAGCTTGGTTAGTATAGAGTGTCTGTCTACGAGAGACTAAGTTGTTGCAGTGAAAAGCACTAGCAATATTCCCATTGAGTCCACCTGGTCGTATGATCACAAGTTCAATGGTCGCTCAATGCGGGACATACTTGAGGAGGGCCGAATCCATCTCATTCCGGGAGATGTTGTGCACAGGTATGTCATTATGTTTCTTGACTTTTGTCGGAAACACATCCACTCACTGTTCATATTCAGGGAGTTATTTTGATGGCTTTGGCCGAAAATTGTTCAGATTGGCCTGGATGAGTTCGTTGACTATTTCAATAACAAGAAGACACGGAAACAGCGCGGTCGCATTCTGCCCTCGGGAGTTGCCCCCAATGTCGTATTTGACATGCCCGGCGATTATGGATTGGAAAACCTCGCAATTCCTGTTGCTCAAGAGGCTATTGATGAGCTTCGTACCTTGATCGACACCTCTCGCGAGGAAGCCTATCGCTGGGTGTCAGACGAATTTGATGCATTTGCCAGCGAAGTGTACATTCAACTGGGGTGCCCCAAACTCGAGGCGTTATCAGGCTGGGCTATTTTCAATGCAATGGCACCGTTAGTTCACCAAAGAATTATCTAGTATCTGAATCGTGTAGAATTCAAACAATTTTTTGTGTCGCATTCATACAATGATTTATAGCTTCAAGTTGGCCTGTGCACAAACAACTATTCAATGTGGTTCCAGTGCAGATGCGCTATCGGGCTTCTCGGAGATGCCGAAATTGCCGTATCTGTTTGTAATTAGTATGCATCGATGAGCCAATAAGACCGATAAAAGGTACCTCACAGGTCGCCTGCGCCGCCCACATAGTCCCACAACATTGGGAGTGGGTCAAGTTTGATGCGCTGGGTTAGTTGGTTCCGAGTCGGACATCACTGATCAGAAATCAAAATCAAAAAATGAAAATCAACCGCGACCATCCGGCCGACCGTACTCTATTCCGGACCGACTTTTATGCAATTTTTCTGCCAGCACCAAATTTTCGTGTTTTTTCCCGTTTCTAGGTCATTTTACGGCCATTCTCGCACCGTTCTGCGACTTTTCCCTGCATTTGGCAATACATCGCTTCTGTTTTCACCCACAAAAAATTTCGCCTCCAAGACCTCTGCATCTTGAAAAGAATTCTCAGGCTCCCTGATTTACTCTATCACGGACCGACCTGCAACGCTCAGAGCCGGTTTTACTCTATTTTACGGACCGAAAAATCGAAATTTTCTCCGCAGATTTACTCTATTCCGGACCGACTTTACCCCAAGTGGCCGGGGGCCTGTATATACTGTCTTGAACCACTGGCAGATCTGAGATCTGGGGATCTCAGCCGATCAGGCTGTCAACCAATCGCGTCAATCAACCTCTCATTTCCGATGCGTCCATGGCCACGGGGCCTTCTCATGGATCCAATCCCTCTGTCCCAAGAAATCAATCGCTCAGGTAGGTTGATATGCCCTAGTTCCGAGCGAACATCTCTTCGTCGACTCATCCTGATTCAGAGGATGTCCACTCATCGTGCTTACACACCATCGATTGCACTGGAGACGCATTACACCGTGTCGTCTTCTCGTCTCGTAACCCGCCGTCTATTATCGGTCCGTCCCGCTCGAATCTCCGCGCTAGCACCCCGCCGCCACCTGCTTCCCTTCTCTAGCAGCTCGACTTCCTCCTTCGCGCGCTGGCACCTTACACGCATCGCAAGCGGCGCACTCCGTCATGGACACATCGACCCTCTTCCATTTCCGGTGCGCGACGCAACTCTCGAATGCGCCCTGCGCAGAGTTCTCTGCGTGCCGGAACCTCGACGGTTACGAGGCCGCTGCAGGTGCATATATGGATCTTGAGGATGTGAGTCCCTAGTTACCTTCCTCTCTCATACACTCTCTCACCATCCACTCCTCCTCGCCCTTTCCTCCTTATTTCTCTGCGTGCGACCCCCGCACTTTCTGTTTGTTCATGATCTACCCCTCCCCACTCCTCTTTCTTATCCACAGATAATCCTGTCCTTTCATTCGCGCTAGCACCGTCCTTCCCTCCCCACCACCCGGTTCGCACTTCCCTTCGTAATACTGGCCATCGTCGGCTGACTGCTTCTCCTTGGTGTTTGCGCCTTGACCCCGCTCCCTCTCATCTGCGCGCCACACGCACCACTCTTCCATCCACCTACCCCCACTCCGCCTTGTTCTTTCCCTCTGTTCTTCTTCCCTCTTCTCTTCGGCCTCTGTTTACAGCATGTACAACGCTAACACCCGCTCTTCGCAGACCCCAACCCGCCGCGGGCCGTGCTCCTTTCGGGAGGACCAGCCCTCTACCACCACTAACCCCACCTCTTCCTCTGTCACCACCACCCGCGACCTGCGCAGCCCCACAGCACGAGCATCGCGACGCTGCGCACGAAGACGCCTGAAGCCCAAGCGCAGCACTACGAGGACTACGACGCGCTCTTTCCCTCAAGCACCACTGCACCACCGGTCCTTTCCCGGCGGCCCCGCCGCCCACACCGGCCAGGGCCACACACTGCGGTGGAAGTGGGCAGTTGTTTTGTGAGTGAGTCTTTTCTTTCCTTGTTTTTTTTTTATTTTTTTTATTGTGGCGATGCGGAATTTTTGGGGTTTCCTCTTGCATGTTTCGGTGCGGGAGGCTCTGCGGAGCGAGCATTTCCCTGCGTGGGAAGGGTTTCGTTCTGCGGGGCGGACACGGTCGTGCGTCGCGGTCCCGCGCTTGCCTGTGGATGCGCGGACGGCGACCCATCTATCTTTGACCCGCCCTACCTGCTGCGCGGGCGTCCTGTCTGCGCTTTCTGCCCTTGCCCTTCGAGTTTTGTGCAGCTCGTGGATCTCGCTAGAAATCTAATCCCGCTGCGAGAGGGCGGAGGAGGAAAAGGCGAAATACGCATTCCCGCTTACGGGAGTTTTCGTTTCTCTACCCTCATCCGTGCGCGCTGTATATATACGACGGACGACTGAGCCCGTATTTCACTTCGCGTTTTCATTACCATTTCCCTCTATCTTCCTGCGGACGATATCAACACGAGCTCGATATCTCCATGCACCGCCCGCGTGATTGTGGTGTGCTCTTGGCTGCTCCTCGTCGTCCTGGAGCTCGTCGTCGTCGGTATGTGGCTGTGCCGTGCGACGATTATTTTTACGATTTTTCTCCATCGCCATTATTTTTCTCCACCCGAGCCAATTCTTCCACTACACGTTCACGGAAACGCCATCGGTGTTCCCGCCGGATACTGTCTCATTTTTCGCCCGCGCAGACCATTCTCATCCGGCGGCGGTGCATTTCCACCACCAGGCGGGCACTTTCCAGCTGCAGCGGCAGGGTCCTCCTGCGCAGGCAGCGGGCTTTGAAACCACGGGGACGGTGATTTTGCTTCTCCTCGCCTCACGCTCGTTGCGCGCATTTCTCTTTACCGTTCCTTTATATTCATTCTTTCATCCCGATCTCTCCTCTCGTATCCTACATCCTATATATTCTTTACCCGCCCGTACTTTAAATATTTGCATGCCCGTACCCAATGTGTACTTCTACACCTTAATATATTCCTTTGAGTTTGTACGGTTTTCTTAGCGGTCTGCTCGTCTCACACTACCTTTACACAGGAGGACGAAATTATGGTCAGTTCAACCATGCTTGTACGCCGTGCGCAGTTCACTCACCTCGCTCCAGTAGAAGGCCGAAATCGGGGTTAGTGAACCTATGGATATGTGTGCAGTCCGCTCACCCGATTTCCTAGCAAACCTTTACCCGCAAGACGAAATTATCGTCAGTTCAACTACGCTTGTACGCCGTGCGCTGGCAGTTCCTTCACCTCGCTATTACACTACTAGTAGAAAGCCGAAACTATTGTCAGTGAATATGCGCAGTCCGCTCACCCGATTTCCTAGAAAGCCGAAACTATGATCGGGGAACGTATGCTTGCATGTCCCGACACATCGCGCGTGATAATTCCACCAGCTTTTGCTCTAGGGTCTGGCTAATTCATGAACTCTATTCAAGTGTCAGTTTGCCAATCGTCTTGTATTTGAAAATCCAACTGCAACCGAGTTCATTTGGCTCCTGTACCGTGTATTCGCCCACTTGCCTTGACACAAACCAGGTCTTCAATACTTCATTCTGAAAGAATCTTCGGTGCGTTGCATCTGCTTGTGTTTTACTCCAACCTCTTTTAGTTTGCGGAACTGCCCCGATTTCATCTTGTCTACGCCCGAGGTGAGCCTTGTGTCTAGAATTCCTGGCACTCTTTGACGTATTCAGTTACAACCGCGCCGTCGTTTTGGGAATTAAAGAACCTGCACAGTTTCCATTTTCCCGATTCAGAGCTCGAGCCCGAGCTAACCGTGCGTCCAAGATTGAGTCCTGCACCGAGTCTCGCGCGCCTGAGTTTGTGAATACCTTCCGCGTGCGTATCGGCGGACTTGGTGATGATAGTGTACTGGGAAGGAGAAACCCAGAAGGAAAAGGGGGTCGACAGCTGGGGAAGTGGGAGGTTCGAGTGGGAAGAAACACCGGTGTATGGAGAGGCACATAACGACTATCGAGTGAGTTTAAATTTGCGCGCTTTCTCTTCATCATCCGCTTGCTAGGAACCTGTAAATTTTTGAGCTGACGTTGCATATTTCCTCTACGAGGAGTTGTACGTCCGCACTATGATTCGGGCGAACGGTTACACAAGGTGCGTTCCTCGACTGCGCGCCATTCTACATAAATCAGTTTGTCTTTTTCTGTGTTTTCAGGCCGGAATCGTGCGTTGCCGTCGATCCGCGCGTCGTGCCAGACGAGATAACCTCTCGAAATTTATCGGGGCCTGCAGAAGCGTTGAGTCCGCAGAGCGGCTTGAGGTTCCTAGTGCCACTTCTCCGCCTTGATTCAGTGAGTACGCGCGCGCGCTCTTTTTCGTTTGTCTTGTTAACCCGTCTCTGCAGGTTGAGCCATACCAGGGAATCTTGGGCCGTAACTCTCGACGGGTGCAAGCAGCGGCGTGTTTCGTGAGTCTATTTACAGTCGGGGGGCGAGTTTGCGGCGGACGCGGACACGAAAAGATAAATATATTCAATTTCTGCTTACTGACACGTTACTACTCTCGCGGCCTCACTAATGAACGTAAGTCGATCGAACGCACTTGCTTGCCTTTCATTGACTTTGCGGGGTGTAGATATTCGTTGATTTAATACCGACTCTTGTGTGGGCGGTGTGTGGGGCGGAGCCGACGTGGGGGCGCGGACGTATGAGCTCACAACGGGGGAGGCGGATCTCCAAGCCGAGCCTTGCGCGAACGGCGGGCATTCGGGCCGGGTCGACCCGACCCGTCCCTCGAAGCGCCGGGGGGAGAGCGCGGGGCGTACGGTGAGCTGAGGATGAAAAGTGTTGAGCGAGGGGTTACGAGATAGATAGGGAGGGTAGTAGGTACACACCTCGTGTGGGCGACGGGGAGAGTCGGCGGGGATGCCGATGGGGGCGGGCAGGCTGCGTGCTAGAAGAAATAGAACATAAGCGAATACGCACCCGCGTATCCTCTACGCCGCGGAACGGGGCGGGGCGGGTCGCTGGTGTAGGCGATTGTACACTGACGCATCCCCCGCCAGCCCGCGCTCCCGTACTCGCTGCCCCCGCCGCCCGAGTATCCGCCGCCGCCGACCGGGGAGGGGTACCCGTACGCGGACGAGACAGACGCGGGCACGGACGCGGGCACGTCATCCTCGCCCTCGAGGCGCGCCGCCGCTGACCCAGCGCGGTTGAGCGAGGGGTTACGAGATAGATAGGGAGGGTACACACCTCGTGTGGGCGACGGGGAGAGTCGGCGGGGATGCCGATGGGGGCGGGCAGGCTGCGTGCTAGAAGAGCTAGAACATAAGCGAATACGCACCCACGTATCCTCTACGCCGCGGAACGGGGCGGGGCGGGTCGCTGGTGTAGGCGATTGTACACTGACACATCCCCCGCCAGCCCGCGCTCCCGTACTCGCTGCCCCCGCCGCCCGAGTATCCGTCGCCGCCGACCGAGGAGGGGTACCCACATGCGGACGAGACAGACGCGGGTACGGACCCGGGCACGTCGTCCTCGCCCTCGAGCGCGCCGCCGCTGACCCAGCGCGGCCACATGCCGCGGTCCTCGGGGAGGCTCGTGCCCGTCTCCGAGTCGGGGGAGAGGTGCGAGAGGATGGCGGCGGCTTCGAGGAGTTGGACCTGGGCGCACGATGAGCATACATAGTGGATGGGGTAGAGGGAGGGGGGACAACACCCCCGTCCCCGCACCGACGCTCCCCGCTGTGCGCATGCGCATGGCGCGTGCAATGCGAGTGGCCCTGCACGCGCGCATTCGGCACCACCACCCCCGCGCGTCGCGTGGTGGTGGTGGGTGGCGATAAATAACAGATGGATGTGTGGTGGGATACCGACAACGAAAGCAGGGAAACCGAGGGAAAGGAAAGCAGCGAGTCAAGACGAGACGGGGGGAGTGGAGGAGTCCATGATAGATGATAGATATTCGTTGGTTCTTGAATGGAATGAGGCAGACGGCGCGCCCACTCAATCCATATCCATATCAATATCATCCATCTCCTCCATCCCGCCCCACCTCAAGCTCTCGCCGGTGCGCCGCCCACGCTCCTTCTCCTTCCCGTCATCGAACTCGTCCCCATACTCATCATACTCCTCCTCTCCCTCCTCCTTCACGCCCCGCAACCCCAAATCAAACTCCTCCTCCCGGCGCCACACCCTCGCGCCCGCCCTCCCTCTCCCCGCTCCCTGGTCCTCGTCATCCTCCTCCTCCTCATCATCACTCGGCGTGCTCCGACTGCGGCTCTGCTCGCTGCTCACACTCGCACTGACGCTCACGCTCCGCGGCACACTCCACGCCCCGCCCCCGACGCTCCCGCCCACGCTCCCCGCACCACCGACACTCCCGCTGTGCGCATGCGCATGGCGCGTATAATGCGCGTGGCCCTGCGCGCGCGCATTCGGCACCTCCACCACCCCCGCGCGCTGCGCCACCTCCGCGCCCCGCGGGACCTCGTAGTCGTGCAGGCGCGGCCCCCGCGCCCGCGCCCGCGCTGCCGCTGCGGAGCCCATACGCGCTCGCGCTGGCGCTCCCGTATTCGCTGCCCCCGCCGACCGAGTATCCGCCGCCGCCGACCGAGGAGGGGTACCGTGCGCGGACGAGACAGACGCGGGCACGGACCCGGGCACGTCGTCCTCGCCCTCGAGCGCGCCGCCGCTGACCCAGCGCGGCCACATGCCGCGGTCCTCGGGGAGGCTCGTGCCCGTCTCCGAGTCGGGGGAGAGGTGCGAGAGGATCGCGGCGGCTTCGAGGAGTGGACCTGGGCGCACGATGAGCATACATGCTGGATGGGGTGGAGAGAGGGAGGAGAAGTTCGCCTACCTGCGCATGCTTGCTCAACACCCCGTCCCCGCACCCGCGCTCCCGCCCGGCCCCGGGTGCGGCAGGCTCGACAGCGTGCGCCAGTGCGGCGTGTGCTCCCACCGGTGCTTGATTAGGCACGAGGGATGGCGATAGATCTATAAAGACAAAAAAAGGGAGTTAGCGTTTGGAAAATTTGTGAGCAGGAGAGGGGGGGGCGGGGAAGGGGAACGTGTGGGGAGGAGGAGGAGCGGGGGTGAGGGAAAGGATAAGATGAAGGGGAGGAGGGGGAGAGGGAGAGGAGAAGGGAAGGAGAAGAAACGGAGGAAGAAGCAAATCAAATAGATATAAACGGTGAATCGAGGGAAAATAGAATAGCAAAGAGAGAAAGAAGCAACAGGCACGGTCGCCAACGGCTAAGCCCAGACGGGAAGCTGAAGACGGGCGGAAGAAAAAGAAACGGTAAAACTAGCGAACAAAAATGAATGAACAAAAAACCAAGCCCGCAGCCCACTCGATTGCGATCCGCGCGCAAGCAGCACACCAGGCAACGTCGCACCGCCTCGGCCCCACACAGGTCCCGTCAAACAGCACGCCACACTCGTGCATCCTGCCATCGCCGTCGAAAAAAAAAATAGAACAAAGAGAACAAAGAGAACAAAGCGCAAGGAACAGGAGACGCCCCAGAGAGGTAGGAAACGAGCCCGTGCAGGACCCAAGGCACGACACCGCAACGAATAATGAGGCAGTCGCGACTGGCTGGCAAATCACGGCCGACCCGAAAGAGATGGAAAAGGGGAACCCAATTCGAAAAGAGGGGGGAAGGGTAGATGCGATGCAAAAAGGTGTAGCGGGGAAGGATGTGGATGGATGGGATAAGTCGGGTAAGGAATGGAAGGGGTATATGACTATAAACGGACGGAGAAGAAGAGATAAGGCCATAACTCCCGCCACCACCCGCGCGCAGGAGCCCGCACGAAGATGGAATGAATAAGCGGGAGCTGCGCAAATTGCGAATGCGGGAAGGGAAAGAGGGAAGGACGAAGAAGAAAAAATTGCCAAAAACTGCCCCCTCTCAAATAGAAACCAAAATAAATGCAAGCCGACGCCTCTGTCCCGCCACACCACCCCCAGCCCCAGGTCATCGCTCGCTCGCCATCACCCCCGCCGCCCAACAGCAAAAGCTGTTGTGATGACACATCACCCGCCAGCCCATCACGTAATTGCGCTGACACACCGCGCTGACGCATCGGGGTCCACTTTGGCGGGAGCACAGACAAAAAAATATGCGAGACAGGGGCCGGGGGGCAACGCAGCAGAATGGGCCCAACAGAGCAAGAAGCGAAGTAGGAGAGGAGAGCGAGAGAAGAGCGAAAGGGAATAAGAAGACGGGACGGGCCCGGGAGAGAATTGCGAGGAGATCAAGGCGGTGTGATTGAGACGTCAAATCACGACGGCGGCAGAAGAAAAAATATATGGATGACAATGATCGCGAGGAGACGAAGCTCCCCGAAGAGCAGAGAAGAAAGTGGGAGGGGGCAGAGGTAGAGATGAGGATAAGGGAAGGGAGACGAGGGTGGGGATAGCGAGCCCGAACGAGACTGACCTTCGAGCACGCCTCGCACTTGTGGTCGACGCCGCGCTTCTTGCGGGCGCCGGCGGCGGCAGTAGCGGGCTGCGCGATGGGGATGGGGGTGCTGCTCTTGGCGGGTGCGCTGGCGGGCATGGCGTGCGCGACTGCGGAGGACGGGGGAGACGCCGAGGTGGAGAGGGTGAGGGCGGCCATGGAGAGACCAGGGCTGCCGACAGATCTACACCATGCAGTTGTGAGACACTTGCTGGGGAGAAGGACGATGGCAGACGCACAAGGGGCGGGACGCAGCGTCTCTGGCGTCGCTCAGGCGCCTGCGTCTCCCCGTCGAGGAGAGGCGCCGGTGGTGGGACAGCGCCCCTGGGTGCTTGGACGACTGTTCATTGAGTGGGATGGGTTGGGCGTTGGAGGCAGCGATGGAGAGCGAGAGCAGGCTGAGGGCAGCCGAGTCCTGCGAACCCACGTATTAGTCAATGTTAACCTTCCTCAGCGGACGTACTTGGGACATGGTGGTGGGTACAGGCAGAGACAGCACAGTGGATACAACAGAGGATACAAGGCAGCTAGAGGAGGCACAGGCTCATTTCACAAGTGGCAGACAAGGAGAGACACAATTCACCCGATCAATTCCCGCCAAATTTTGGCCAGATGTCACCTGAGCACAGGATCCCCTAATCTGCCCATAAACAGCTCAAATGCCAAAAATACTCCTTCATCCTCGTCTTTGGCACACCCACCGCGGCGTTGGGGTCACCTTTTTCCGGTGTCATTGTATGACTCACAGACGACTGACTCGAATTACGGACTGAGCTCAATAACTCTCTTTAAAACTTACTCGTCGCCTGGATCTTGGGCATCACTCTGGAACCTGCTCTCTCAGTTATCGTGGGACCCACCTGAGCAACTCGACCCCGCTGAACTCTACGTTTCTTTCATTCTGGCTGCCAAAGGGTAACGTGAAGCAACCACCCGGTTTACCGGTAATGCGCTCGGATGTGCCTTCATGCGCGCGAATGCGATGAAAGCACCATCAGCCTGCAGTACGACGAAATCCCGACGGCCTCTGCATCTTCCGAGAATCCGGACTTGGCGACTGAAGCCAATTAAACGAGGGCACAGGACTCCCTCTCGCAGATATTCCCCGATAGTCTGGCCAGTGCTGCAATAGTAGGTTGTCTTAATACCCACGACGGATTGCCTCTTCCTGTGTCTGGAGCAAGAGTTTGAAAGGTGGAGCCAGCAACATTTCTACCGAGGCCCCCTCGTTCAGCTACAGCATGTCCTTTGTTCATGGACACGATCAGAGGAACCGCTACTCTCACTGGTCGCCTCTGCGGGATGCCGTCCCTGCGGGGCCCGGGTTCGAAATTCCGAATCGGCGCCCGACGACTTCTTTGATCTTGCAGCCCCACCGTCTACGCGCCGAGCGCCCAACCACGTTTGCCGAGGCTGTGCGCAAGCCGTGAGTTCCCATACGTCCTCGTTCAGCCGTATCACATTAACATTAATATTCGAAGTGCGTTCGGACGCGTGGCCGCGGCTCAAGCTCAATTTTCTTTATAGCACCCATTTCCTTAATCACTCGAGTCTCGGTGCGGCGCGGATTGGACTACGTATGTGAGCGATTGCGACGGCTGGAAAGGTCATTTGGGATGGCGCCCCAACACGGCATCAAATCCGGACATGGACGCAAACATACGTGTCCCAGACGTTTGCGTAAGTATGTCTCGTCTCGGGGAATTATATCCCACTTTTTCTGCTTCACCTGCGCTCACAGGCTAAGAACTTGGTATTGCGAGGTTGAGCAATGGGGTTCCAGCCACCATTCGGGTTCTTGAACCGGAGGTTGCCTGAAAGGTATATTTTGAAAACTACGACGACGTCAAGACAGAATCATGGGGAGCGTGGAAGATATACCTCAAACTTGAACACCTTTTCGTTTCCGTTGCCGAGTCCTGCCGCCCCCGCTGATACGCAACTTGAACATCGAAAAACCTCTGTCGCAACCCTGTCACCCACTACAACCCACCCAAAAACCAAATGGCCCGCATCCCAGCGCATTGACAGACTCTCTCGAAGCCGGAAGACGGACTGACGCGCGCACAAGATCTCTGGTTTCAGGACTGCGGCCCAGGCGCACCCCACCACTCTCGAAGCCTGGGATGCCCTGCTGGACACCGTTTCGATCGCGCGCCAACTCGGCGCCGAGTGGATCCTGCCTACGAGCTTCTACCGAATCTGCCAGAGCTCGTTCGACCACGAGATCGTCACGGGGACCGAGCTCAGCGACGCGGATAAGGTCACTTGTTTCGCAGCGATGCCGCTCGAGCTGTACGCCGAGGACCCCGCCGACGTATGCCTCGGATGCGTGTCTGACATGAAAATGCTACACGACGAGGCAAGGGAAGAACTTTGGGACGATCTTCCCAGGATCTTCGGACTTGGCGATTGGGAAAATTGGAGGCAGTGAAGGCGGAAACCCTCAAGTGACTCGTGGCATAGAGTGCGTTTTTCCAGACGTTTTTTTACAACAAGCCCTCTAACATCAGCTCCCGCAGGGGCTTTTACTCTCGTTGTACATGTCGACGCTATAATAAATTCAATTTGGACGCATATTATGGTCCTGCATCTCTTTGTGAAATTTCAACGGTGTCCATTCCAACTTTTCCCCCCATGTGCCCTGTCTCGCAGACTGCGCTTCTCACTTCTCATCAGCCGTTACTTGGTCGATGTACTCGAGAGTGAAGCGCTGGGGATTCTAATTCTCGAGACCGAAAACCGGTGTTCGTTCAAGAGCGCAAAGCGAAGGGGAAGGCCACCAGACGTGGCCTTTGAATTTTGGGGTGGTCACCTCTGTATTGCGTTCCGAAATACATTCCCTGATTCTGAATCATCCGATTCAAAAAACGGTTCCCCTCATGGTTGAACTTATGGTTGACTTCTGGTCCAGATGCTGGACTAAAATAATATTAAAACACGAAAAAAAAGCAGGCGGATGTGTTTCCAAAGCGAAGAATTTCTGGTGCTGACCTGTCCTTGTTTTCTTCGGACGAGGCCCAATCTAAAAATTTCCAGTTCGCATGACAAGTTCAACAATATCACGTGAAGATGTTCTTTTGCAAAGAGAGCCTGCGAATATTTCGAGGACCGTGAAAGCGTAAAAGCAAAATCATGGGGAACGTCTAAGACCATTGATACAACCGGCTACGCTAAATAAATAGCTCAGATAATTAATACCTCGCCGGCTCGATATGAGTAAGTCTAGGTAAATAAATACTTTGTTTTGGCTCGCTTTGACTACTCGGGACTGTGTCGGTTCCAGGCGCCTTGCAGCGGTACACCAGTACCCGTGATGTGACCGTTGGCCTTATGACTAGTGACGTGACGCGTTAACCTCTCATCTGCTACCATTACCTGGTGCCGTTGAGAGGTACGTTGTCCGCCTTTCTATACACTCTTATACTCATATATTACCAGTAGCTTGCTCATAGTAGTTACAGGTAATATATCTGCTACCATTACCTGGTGCCGTTGAGAGCTTGCTCATAGTAGTTACAGGATCCGTTAGGTTATGGGCATCTGAGTTCGACGTTGACGACGACGAACACTGTATCCTGTTACTAGCTCGACTACCTCGACTCGCCAAGTGGGAATAGGTTGATACCCGCCTTCTTTCACGATCTCGCGCCGTGCGCCACGACCTTCTTGCCAAATCGCCATCCGTACATCGCGACATCCAGAATGGCTTCCATCTTCCCATCTTTATCGTCAAATAACCCGTTTCGCGTGCCGTCGAATCCCTGGACCGGCGGGAATCAGCAGGCGACCTCTGCGTTACCGCCGCTTGTCTTCACCCCCGCCCGCCCCTACGGATCCCTATAATGCGCAACCCCACCAGCCTCGCCCTTACGTCCCCGGCGGCCACCGTGTGCCCACTTGCGGATACATCGACGAGTCCGGATCCTTCGACTCTATTTTCACCGACATCGGCGAGCCCAACATGCGTCCTCCTCCTCCCCGTCATGCTGACCAGTACGAGTCCGTGTCTGGCTACATCGCAGACCACGGCCCGGTCTTCAAGCCGCTTACGCTCAACCCGGGATCGTGGAAGGAAGAGGATAAGCTGTCCATGGAACGAGGCAACTACCAGCCGTGGGCGAAGCGCTCTGGAGTAACATCGGGATCCACGCTGGTGCGACGCGCTGGCTTGACCCCACCTCTGTGCCCCCATCCATCGACATCTACCCTCGTCACTAGGTACAGTAGGCACTTTTAAAAGAACCTTGTAACTACTGAACCGGGACTTTGTAATGTCCCATGCTAATCCCCAGGGTATCTCCAAAAGGGAATTGTAAAAGAAATAAAAGAAAGTCCATAGCGGGGATTGAACCAAAAACCTTTCCATGATGGCCATCATTCTGGCCATGGTATTAACCACTACACTATCATAGCTGTACCAATTTACTAGCCACATTAATCTATAGGTAATATGGAAATTCAGAATAAGCCTTGCACCACCCCTGTAGGGCCCGCATAGGGCCTGGTTAGGGGTTAGGGTGGTTAGGGTTCGGGTTAGGGGTTAGAGTTAGGGGTTAGTGCCTTTGCCTTCAGGTGTATTTATTATTTTGGTTAGAGGTTAGGGTTGGTTAGGGTTGGTTAGTGTTAGTTAGAGTTAGTAGATATTATGAAACACATAATAAACAGTGACAAACAATATTCAAAGACCTAGGGCAGCTTGCCTGCCCTAGGTCTGGGTATTAGCAGTCCCAGGTAGGGTAAGCCTAGGCTTACCCTAGCTGGGGTAGCTTCCCAGCCCAATATCACTTGCTTGGTGTAGTGGTAACAATGCTGGATAATGATATTATCTAGCGGTCACCTGTTCAATTATCATTTTGGGCATTTTTCCTGCTTTAAATTGCTTTTTAAAGGCTTTCACAGCTAGCATGGGACATTACAAAGTCCCGGTTCAGTAGTTAGCATGGTTCTTTTAAAAGTAATTACTGTACCAGCTGCCCTCGTGCACACCAGCAGTGGCTGGACAACGACGTCGCCATCCAGTCCTACATCAACCTGGTCGTGTCCTCGTCCGAGCAGAAGCACATCCAGTACTGCTCGTCTGCGTCCGCGGCATGGGTCACCCTCCGTAACCGCCATACGCGTTGTGGTCCCCTCGACCAGGTCAACAAGCTGCGCGCTGCCATGGCCGTCCAGTTTTCCGACGATCCCGAATCGTGGGCCGCCACCCTCGACCGGATTTCGGAATTGAAGGAAGCCGTGTGGGCTGGTGAGGCACCCACCGCCGACGGCATCCATACTGTCCCTGCTTCTTCATGCACTCTCCCCGTTCCCCTCCTTCGTCGATTCTCTCCTTGCCGTCCCCGACCTCGATCTGTCTTACATTTCCACGAGGCTCGCGGCAAAACAACAGATGCCTAAGTCCTCCGGCCCATCCGCATACGCCGCGACTGGCACTGGTTTCGCCAAGAAGAAGGAGCGTGACCACTGCAATAATCCGAGCTGCAAGTCACCGACTGGGCACACTTACCCGTATTGCATCTCACCGGGAGGGGTATAGCTGGACAGACGGTGGAAGATGCCTCGCATGAAGAAGCGAGCGGACGATGGACGAGCAGGCGGCGGGGAGAAGAAGAAAGCGGACAATGTGAAGGTCAGCCGCGACAAGGACGGATACGCATGCGTCACCATAGCAGGCGAGAGTTTCTGCCTTGCTCCCGCGAATCCTCCTCTTCCCTCCCCGGTCGCGAACGTCGCATTCCCTTCGACCCTGCTTACGGACGACCTACCTTTCCTTCGAGGATCCCGCTTATGAACTCGAAGCCTTCCTGGCTGCCGAAGACGGTCCACACGTCTCACTGGACTGGAACGACTATACTGCAAAACACCGCTACCTCGTCCAACTACGACCTTTACTCAGACACCGGCGCCAGCGTCCATATCAGCCCCGTCTGCGAGGATTTCGTCACTTTCTCTCCCATATCTCCTCGCGCCATCCGCGGCTTCCAAGGCAGTTCCATCGACGCCACGGGAGTCGGGACCATACTCAACGATAAGTTCGCCCTGCAGATGGCCTTATTCGTACCAAACGCCGCGATCCGCTTGATGTCTGTCTCCCGCCTGTGCCACGATAACTCTTTCACCTGTCACTTCGACGCGACTTCCACATGGATCGCGGACAACAACGGCAAGGTCGTGTGCACCGGCTCGCTCCATCAATCCCGCGGCCTCTACAAGCTCGATTGTACCCTCATCGACCCATCCCCGTCTCCTACCATCGCCTCTGCTAGTCTTGACCTCTACCACCGTCGCCTCGGCCATGCTCACCCTCAGGCTGTCGCAGATCTTTATCAGCACCAGCTGGTCGACGGTATGGACCTTGATACGTCTTCGGAAGCTACACCTTGTGACGCTTGTCTTCGCGGCAAACAGGTTAAAGCTAGCATTCCGAAGATGCGCGAGGGAGAGAAGTCGAGCGGGAGGTTGGACCTGGTGTTCGTCGACTTGTGCGGAGCGTTCGACACCACGTCACGGAGCGGGAACAACTACATGCTGGATATCGTGGATGACTGTACGTCGAGGGGGTGGTGTATTCCGGTAGCAAACAAATCGCACGCATTAAAAGCTCTCATCGCATGGCAACTCGCTATCGAAGCACGCACCGGGGACCGCGTCAAAGCGTACAATATCGACAACGGCGAGCTCAAGTCTACCGAATTCGAGAATTTTTGCGCTAGCCGCGGAATCGAGATTAGATGCACATCCGCCGGGACGTCTGCGCAGAACGGCAAGGTCGAGCGTTACCACCTCACCATTGCCAACAAGATGCGCGCAATGATGATATCCTGCAACGCGCCCTTGTTTCTGTGGGATGAATTTGCGGTCACTGCTGCTTATCTACATGCTCGCTCACCATCCAAGTCCCAGCTCGGCCGTACACCGTTCGAGGCGTTTGAGCGCAAGAAGCCCAATATCTCCCATTTACGCGAGATAGGCTGTCGCGCATTCGTTCTCGTGCGAGGGCACAATCCCAAACTGCGCGCCCGATCAATTGAGTGCGTTCTCATTGGCTACGCGCCGCAGGCGAAAGCGTATCGGTGCTGGGAACGTTCATCTGGAAAAATATACAATTCCATTGACGTGCGTTTTATCGAGGCTAATGAAACAGTGCGTGTGAAGCTCAGGAAGGACCTGCTGGCGGCACGTCCATCCGAGCCACCGTTCTCGACCCATCGGTTCCCGACGACCAATCCTCGGACGACCCTCCTCTCACCACCTCTGCCCCTCCACCCGATGCATTCTCGTTCCTCCCTCCTCCAATTCCCACTGCTCCCGAATCCGTAGGACCAACCCTGCGCAGGTCCGAGCGCACGCGCCGTCCTCCTGCCCGCACGGTTGCTTCTGCCCGTCCCTTTGATGGACATCCTCGATGCCTGGAGCGAGACTGTGGCCGCGACGCCCGAGGACGACGACGGCGAGGAGACAGCCATGCTCGCCGAACTCAATGCATACCTGTGCGAGAATCCCATCGACGTCGAATACCCGGACGACCCGAATACCTATGCAGAAGCTATGGCGTCACCAGATGCCGACAAATGGGTAGAAGGGACGCACGAGGAAACTCACCGCACTCCGCGACAAGGGGGTGTACAAGCTCGTACCTCCTTCGGCCGTCCCACCCAACAAGA